>JAOXYB010062500.1:16384-42144 GCA_028565635.1 Phoronis ovalis
AACCTTTTTTTTAATTCTATAGTCATATTTGACAACCTGCACTCAATATCAGCTTTGCTATTGTTTTGTTTAACGGATGAATCGTCACAAATTAAACATCTCTTTAATACAAGCATATTTGTCTGACAATTTTCCTTTGGAATTTCAAGAATGGTTGCAAAGAGACACTTGTTCTTACGCAAATTCCCTATACATGTATGTAAAAATGTTAACCTTGGCATCTGGCCAACTATTTAAAATAAGAGTAGATAGATGCAAGGGCAAGAATGAAAATAATGTATTGTTACTGAGCACTGTATTGTTACTGAGCACTGTATTGTTACTGAGCAATGTAATATTGCATTTTTAGTGACTGTGGTTATTGTTATATACCAAGTAGTTGTTGGAGGAGTAGAATTTACTAACCCACCTTGGACACCAAGCAATACAAAGATTGAGGTTCAGGCTACCGAAGAAGAAGATGTCAATACAGCTGTAAGATTGCTTTATCTATGATCAGTTTCATTTTTTTATCCATGGTTTGTTGTAATTTCCAAACTGTGTAAATAAAACTAACTTTTTTTCCCTAGAATTGTTACACTTGTTCTTTTATTTATGAACAAATGGAGGCTTTTAAGTTGCCATTAAAATCATTTCAGTTCTTTCCCGACAATGATATGCTTAATTGTTTAAGGGAAAGTTATGCAAAGTTTTGAATATATTTGTTCAGTTTACTGTTTAATTGTACAGTAATGTTCTAAAAAATATGTAGACCGCTTGAATGTTTATTTTCAAAGATAGAAGATATTTCTTCTGCTTTAATTCTTATCCTATTTTGTTATGTTCTGTAGAATTTGTATAACTTGACTGTTAAATTTTTTTTTAACTTGATTTCTGTTGTAGATATTTACTCTTCTTGCCCAGGATACAAGGAACAATGATGCTGTTAGAGATTTTGTTATGGTGTCAGGTTCTGATTATTTAACTATTAACAGAGGCACAGGTAATTGTAAATAAAAAATTTAAAAAAAATATTTTTGATTTGGAAACTACATTTTGTCATACTATAATTTTCTACACACTCATACTATACAGCCAAAAAGTGTATCTGAAACAAACTATTACATATTATCAATAGTTTGATTGGACAAGGCAATTCCTCAGCAACAGTGCCATAGTGTACTGATTATATCATCGAGTGATACAGCATGGTAGAATATAGGCCTTGGTAGACTATGATGTGACAACTTACTATTTTGAATCTGGAAAAATGCATAAAAAAGAAACTGTAATGGAAGAAAACAAAATTAATGAACATTCATACTATTTATGTTGCTATGTATATTTTACTAGACGTGTTGAAATTAGTTGCATATTTTCTACTTTTAGGCCAGGTAGTAAACAACCGTATTTTAGATTTTGAGACAATAAAAACGCTCAATTTTGTTGTTGTTGCAACATCTAATTCCTCATCTGCTGGTGGAGTAAAATCAGCAATAGCTGAAGTTACCGTACGAATACAAGATATTAATGATAACAGTCCAGTCTTTGACCTACCGGTATGTATGTTTAATAATAGAGGTACCATTTCCAATTGTCTCTTTATTCCACCAGATTTCTACAGACAGTGCGGGAAAAGTTTGAACAACTAACTGCACCTAAAATTTTCCTATTTTCTACCTGATATGGATTAAAGTTTTTGATTACAAGTTTTAAACTTTATTAACTACTTTCTTTCAGAACTATGACTTTCACGTTATTGAAAACTCCTTCCCTGGAACAACTGTTGGGTACACATTTGCTCGAGATGCAGATAGTGGTATCGCGGGAACTGTGAGATATTCTATATCTGGACAAGGAGCTGGCCATTTTACCATCTCTCAGACAGTGAGTAGTTTCAGTGATGATGTAGCTAATTTGTAGTTCCTTTGTGTAAACACACAACCACAATTAATCAATGTAGGAAAACAGCAGAAAAGCAGCAGCTGCTATAGATATTTGAGCACATGTAGATTTGGAAAAATCTGAAAGTGATATTTTCTAAATAACTAATGTCATTAATTTCAAAAATTGCATACTAGACTGCTTTATTTCAATTTCACAAAGTGTGGTACATTTTAAAGTAAACTTCGGTTATTCAATGTTAGGTTCATGCCTTCATGACAGTTATATATAAATGTTTTGATTTCTTTACAATAGGGGACAGTAAGTGTAGCACAAGGAGCCATTTTGAATCGTGAGGCACAAGCTTTGTATAATTTGATGGTAACGGCTGCAGACAACAATGCTGGATCAAACAGTAGAACAACAGCTGTCCCGGTAAATTGCTGTGTTAAAAGTATTGTTATGTTTCAAATATAGTTAAATTTAATAAACTAGGAATTAAACAAGAAAATTAAGTTTGCTAATGAATGTTCTATGTCATCAGAGTACTTTCATTTGGCTGAACAAAATTCCCTATTTATAAGTATATTATAAACTTATTTCTATAAAACTAAAAACATTATGATTTATCAAAAGTTTATTTATTATGTTTTTTCTAGTTGAGAATTTATATTGATGATGATAATGACAACACACCGACATTTAATCAGGTCAAATACGAAATATTTACTAATGAGTTAATACCGGTCCAAACATCTCTTGGAAGTGTGTATGCTACTGATGGCGATATTAACGGCAAAGGACAAATTTGGTACCGTATTCTCACAGATGATCCTAACAGTAAGTTTCAGACTGCATAAATGTTTTTGCTGTGCATTTATACTGTCTAGTTTAATTCTTCGAAAACCAAATGTTATAAGAATTTCCACATAATGAGAATAGGACCTTTTCTAGAGAATAGAACCATTTCAAGTCTTGTCCATCAGGGAGTATTGAGAGAAAATGTGACATTTTTAGGCTTTCCTAGCATACAATGCAATGATAAATATCAGTTTACTAATATTTATTTATGTATAAAATTTCATTTATAAATATATTACAGAAACAAAATTCCAGTTTAGGAAGCATTATATGTTCCATTAAAATAAATTCATTTTTTCACACGAAACATGCTATTTTTCTTTGTCTGAATGGTAAGTTAGCTCACATATCTCACTAGTTGTAATTAGAGAAACTTCACTTGGAAATAAAAATATTATCATTATTTTAAACTTTTATTTACTACAGCTCGTGGCCTCTTTGATGTTCATCAAACCACAGGTGTAATACGAACAAGAGTTTCACTTGAAGGAAAAACAAGGGTTGTTCCTTACAAGCTAATAGTAGAGGCATATGACCAGGGACCTTTGGATGGATTTTTTCCTCGTTTATCAAGTACTGTAGAAGTAGAAATCCAGGTTGGAAATATTCAAACTGATGGAAGACCATACTTTACTCAACCTGTACAAGATGGACAAATAGCTGAAGTCAAAGAGGTATTGTTTTAAAATATCTGAAAGCTGAGACTGCTTGATCGATAATAATCACTAGGCAGGACTTTGAAATAAGGAAAATTATGTGGCCAGGTGAAGTGCCTAGAAAATATTTCAATAATATGCGTAAAGTTTGAAATACAAGTTGAAAAATAGGAATAAAATTTTATGTATACTAGAGTTAACAGTAACTGCATTGTTACAAATTGCAGTATTGATGAAACTTGTATTACTTTTCCCATAGGCTTCAATGCAATTTTCACCAAACTAAGACATATTAAACCATTTTTCAATGATAACTTGAAAAGTTCTATTATCAACATAGACTTATTCTTCACTATCAGAGGAACCATACATGAAATTCTTGACACACATTTGGCATCAAAATCTTTGATCACAGCAGAAATTCCAAACATAGGCACCATTTTGACCTATTTCTGTCTCAGTGTTCCGAAATATAGTTCTCAAATACTTGCAAGTTAGAAAAAATCCAAGTAACATAATAACCAACAATATCCTGAAAATTATCCTGACAAGCAGGAAAAAATTAATCTGTTAAATTATAAATTACCTCATCATGACATTAACGATGGGCCCTTACTGTGAGACTCCCTGTGGCAAATACTGTTTCTTTCTCAGTAACTATAAAGTGTGATAAATAAACTTCTCGTTTTTTATTTTTGGTCTTTACCTATTATTTTTGATATATTTTGTGAGGGTTTATTATGTCTTTCTATGGCAGCCTCATATATGTATCAGTAATTTTTTTCTAGAATAAAGAACCTGGTACATTTGTCTTCCAAGTGCAAGGCAGAGATTCAGACTCTGATCAGCCAGTGTTGTATAGTTTTCTATCTAGTGTAGAGATTACTGATCACAACAGGTTTACAATCAGTAGTGCATCAGGAATTATTACTACCACTGAGCGTCTAGACAGAGAAGAACAAGCTGTTTATGAGGTTTGGTTTTATTTTTATATTGAGTAGTGATGAAGCTTAGACATATCTCAAGAAACAAATTATGGTTTTACAGTCATTCATGATATAACTATATTTTGAAGTAAAATTGTGATTAGCAGTGTTAAGATGTCATATTGTAGTATATAATAAATGACGAAATTATTAATCCAAAAGTGGATTGTACTTTCTGATATTGGAGTCTTTATAGTGTTCGGTCTATGCCTCTACCAGATATCGGGGTTGTAGTAAACGCGTGCATTTTAATTTCTTCAAAGATTTGATCATAATATATATAGTTTATTGTCACAGTAACATATTTTACAAAGTACATGGACAAATGCAAAAAAAAAAAAAAGCAACTAATAAACAATACTAAGTAAAACTACTAATATGTACTACAATATGACTATACTATACAAATACATGTGCAAACCACACATACCCATGCATACATATATCCATGCATACTGCGTGCATGTGTCCATGTACATGGTAACATACACGCATATACACATATACAATATATAATGTGATTCTTGTGTAGTAATATATACTATCAGTTATCTGGTTCTTTGTAGCTAATTTTGGTTGTGACAGATCAACATGTACCAGTGGCTAAGGATAACCAGAAAAAATTGCGCGTATTTGTCACAGATGAGGAGGATAATGATCCAATATTTGGACAGTGTGATGATGTGAGTTAATAGCTCTTGTATATCTGGGTTACTGGTAAAGTTTTTGTATTTGACTTATCGGAATGTTCAGTTAACAAAGTTGTACTAAAATCTGATCCTGGAAGATTATCCTGTTGATGTCTTCATTTTGAAAAGTGACCAGATTAAGGTACATGATAAGTGTTTTCGTCTTAATACTGACATCGAAAGAATTTATTTATGTTACCTTTAAGCGTGTTGAATTTTAAATAATGGCGGTGATCAAAAACGTTCATTTACTATATCATGTTTGGTAGGAATGTTATGATGCATCAGTAAGTCAGTTTAGTTGAACTTGTTGAGCCTAAATGGTGAATGTTAATATGTATTATTTCAGCTCCCTGACCCAACATCTGTTACTGTGCTAGAAAATGTTGAAGAGAATACTTATATTGCAACGGTAACAGCTTGCGACAAGGATGTGGCACCAAACAACATGATTTATTATTCTATAATCGGTATTATTTTGCATTTGTATTTCATGATATTTTAAAACAAAGTGGATTCTCAGTCTTGTCAAACTTAAATAATTAGGTTGTTTCTTTGTATTGGTCAATTGAAATATGACATCATAGGTCACCAAAATATGACATCATAGGTCACCAAAAAATGAAGGAGACACAGTTTGATGTAAAAGCTCAGTAAAGTGAGATGAGAATGTGAATAATCTTTAGTTATTAGATTTGATATGTCACTAGGGACCATAAAGCGATAAAAAATGTAACTATTTGGATGTTTTAATAGATTAATTTCATCAATTTACCCATCTCTGAAATATATAGTTTCAAGTTAAGGAATCATATGTTATATGAGCAAACCTAAACTTGTAATTGTCTCGGATTGGTCAACTACACGAGGAGATAATTAAATATCCATTCACATGGAATGTGCACAACTGCAAGTGACAGCATTATATATACCTCCTGTGTTTTATGTCCAGAATTTGTCAGTACAAGTAAATAGTAAACCTTTTCTCCACATGATTACATGCTCGGAATATTGGTGTTTACAACTAGTGGTTTGCATAAGTACATGAAAATATTCTATCATAGTTCTGAACGCGTATTTCTATCCAACTTTGATGTTATGATATGTGTACATTCAGTGCTATCAAGCTGAAATGCATAATTAATGTATACAATATTGTTTTCAAGATGAAAGGCATAATGCAATCTTTCATTGCAGGTGGAAATGAATGTGAGCATTTTAAAATTGATGCTTATACTGCTGTAGTAAGAACAAATAAAACACTTGATAGAGAAAAAATACCTGAATATAATCTAGAGATAGCAGCAGAAAACAGAAATGGTTCATCAATAGTAAAACGAGCTGTTCCAGATACTAATGGACTGAGGGTTATTATTCTGGATATTGATGATAATGGGCCTTCCTTTGAAACACCGGGCTCTGGCACAAATGTTGTTACAGGTACAATGTGCTCTTCATTTTATTTTGATAGCATTTATCATTTAAGGTCCCAGTACTGTAATCAGTATCTCTACTAAATGAATTCCCACTGGGCATGCATGCTCAAAGAATTCTCAATGTATTTTCCTTTTTTATAGCTTCTTTGATAAGTTAAGGTAATAAAAGTAGTAATAATGTAGTGTTATGTACCAACTGACTCGGTGACAGAGCAGGGGATTAATAGTGCGTGTACTGTTAGGTAGGCAGTGATGTATACTAGCATATGAATGATGCTGCAATCTGAAATACTACAAAATTCTGCATATTGGTTACATTACTCACGAACAGTGAACCAACTCTCAATTTTCCACAAAGGTTCATTGTTTAGTTACTCATTTGAGCTGTCTTTCCTTATTTCTTATGGGTTACATGTTGTGTATATTATGACTTAATAATGTTAATGTAAATAATTACATTTAACTGTTATTACATTTTATTTCACAGGCATTTTAGCATCAACCCCTTTCGACAAAACTATATACACTCTACGTGCCTATGATGCTGACACAGATATGTACCACAGTACAACATATAGCATTGCCGTTGATAGTACAATTTCATTGCAACGACAGTCTTTTACTAGATCAGATGGTACTTCATATCAAGCCGAGGGAGCTTTTACCATTGAAAGGAATACAGGTAAATTTAGCATTTACTCTCTTTAAACATAGATGATAGTTGTGTTACTGTTTTTTGAATATATTAATTATAAATTGTATGTATTAAAAGCTGCTGTCTGAATAAGTTGTAATAAATTGGGATACTGCTACTGAAAGGTTGAGTCATGATATGGTAGCGCCATTACTTACTATTGTGTTATCAAATTATAATAAAATTGAAATTGTAGAAACCTGAAAGCACTAATGTTCTCAGATTTTATTATCTGTACTTGTGAAAAGTTATCATTTTCACAAACAGTCATCCAGTTTTGTACTTCTACTGTGCATCTTCTCCTCATGTCCTTAGATGTTACATGTGAATAGATTGAAACTGTATAGTTTAGATAATGTTTCTTGAGATTTTACATCATGATTTAATTCTACTACGACTATGTTCTGATAGTTTTGAACCTGCATGACAGCTAAATATTTAGCCACATCTGTGTGGACAATATGATATCCCTGTCTAAATTTGCTAACTACAGGCAATAACATATAATTGGTATTAATAACACAAACTTGACCATGCAGTAATTATTTTATATTAATGAAATTATGTTTGTGTATGACCTATTCTTATTTCCAGGGAAAATTAATACCAATAAGGCGAATTACAATGATTATGTTGATGGTTATTTTACTATACATCTCATTGCCAAGGACAAAAACAATAGAGACGCTACCACTATTTTGAATGTAAGTTATAAAATTGTTAAAATGTATGTATTGCAAATTGGGTTGATGATAATTAGTTAATCATGAATAATACAACATATTTTAATCTACGGTAAATAAGGATTCTATGATACTGCCAAAAACCTTATAAAACTAAATCATATCTCTTTGTGAATTTATACATCTTATACAAGAATGATATCAATGACAAGAACTTAAAACTTCAAATATAAGTTATATGGTAGACACTTATAAATTCATTATGAAAACATTTATTTAATAAGTAACTATTATAGATAATCCTTTATTCCTAGTTATCAGGAAATGCAAGTTTTTTAAAGAGAATTTGACATAGCTTTGCTTTGACAATACTGACTTTGTGTTAGAAAGCCGTACTTATAAGTTTACTACCTTGTAAACTTCCAATAACACCATGTAAAAAGCAAAGTCACTGTGTTAGTATAATTTAATGTATTAAACAGGAAAAACATTCAATTTCTGTCATATGTCATTTGTTTGTTGCATATAGCTACATTTCTGTTGCATCATCTCTTCCTGTTACCTATGCAAAATGCATAAATAAAATGTACAAATAAAAATATACTTCAATTGCTGTTTTTTGTTATAGGTTTATGTATTCAGAGAGACATTCCAAACACGATTTACATTCGACTCCCCTCCCTCAGTAGTTCAAGAATTTCTTCCACGATTTATAGGGTAAGACTTGATGATTCAGCAAGTTCTACTTTCTCATGTCTTTTTATTTATTTTTTTTTGTATTAACATGCTTTCATCTGATGTTCAGCTATCTGCATGAGTTATCATTAACAATTTAAACTGAAAAATGTTATTAAAAGTGAAGAAACACAGTCAAAATACAGTAAACAATACTTTAAGTTCTAACAAAAATTCCGTCTGATCAAATTATTAGAAAAAAGTAAATCAGAAATGTGAGACTTTCACTGGATGTGACTAGGTACATAACATATAACAAAGCATAATTACTCGATTTTGTATTAAACAAAATGTTTACTGTTACCAAATTAAGAGTACCAAATTTAAAATTACATGTTCTTTACAAGATGGTGGAGGACCAGTGAATCCATCTATCTGGTATAGCTTTGTCAAAGTTCCTTGTTAATTATGTGAATTTTCTCATTATAGCAATCTAACAGATGCCATAGCCAGCAACAATTACAAAATTGTACCTCATGAAGTCAGATTTCATGTAAATTCTAATTCAGAGACTGAAACTTCAAAGTAAGAATACAAAGCAATTTTTATTCTCCTTGAAAAATCTCCAAGTTCCAGTTGCTGCATAGATCAAGAATAGTTTCTTATTATAATAACTAGAATTTCCAAGTCTCAGAAAAACTTAACTTACCATTTCCTGAAAACATTGTTATCATTTCAGTAGATTATTAAATAAAACAGATTGATGACTTGTTGGCTGTATGATTTCAAAACTTTTTAGTAATGGAAAATAATTAGTTCTCAAATTAAATATGATTTAGTTTGAATTGAGTTTAGGTACATGTTTATCTTGAAAAGGTATTATCATGTGCAAGATTTAAAATCAATAAACAGAATTCCTAACTATACTTAATACCAATCCATTCATTCCTAACTATACTTAATACCAATCCATTCATTTTGTTAATAGCTTGCATATTTTCATAGAAAAAAATGAGGGAATGTTTTATAATTGTAGGTCAGATGTTTGCGTTGATGTGATTCAGAATAACCAGCTGATAGCCTTTAAGGATGTGCAAGGTTCTATACTGACTAACAAAGCGTTTACAGCTAAGATAGAAGAGGTGAAAAAGAAGTTTGAGGTCATAGATGTTGGAGTAAGTTTCTATGATTCTGTGTGTTTATTTATAAATTTGTGCATATAAGTGTCCAACATTTGTTATCACATTACTCTATAATGTCTCCCCACAGTAGTAATAAAAATATAACAAGAAAGCACATCTGAAGTAAAGGGAAATGGTAGGTTTATTTTAAAATATAATATTAATAATAAAACTTGATCTTGAGTGGGATGGTAGGTCGGTGAACTTCTGCTGCTTGTAGAAATGGCACATAGGGGGGAAAACAGTAAATAGATCAACTCAGGTTCATTTTCCCATATTATTGCTGCCCAGTAACATAGAAGACACAGTAGTGGTAAATGATGTGACAAGTTAATTAAGGAAATGTAACATTGAGAAAATATTATTTGGTAAAAGTATTAAAGTTTACTTTTAATTTATTATAATATCTAACATTTTTTATTGTTATTACTAAGGCAAAAACAAAATAAAATGTTTTTGCTAAATATTTTCCAAAAATGAAATAAATTGATAGAAATATGTTACGCCACTACTCAATGAGAGGTTAGAAGATGTATACTTTATCAGTCAAACAAACTATGTATCACAGCATTTTCTATTTGTCAGAAATAAAGTAAACAAGCAGTGTGTACATCATCAAGCTTAGAAATGATTCAGGAACGTTTGATTACAGTAATAATAATTTTTAAATATTTTTTTATTTTAGGCATGTTCAAGTTTGGCAAAAACATACGTATATGACAATAAAGACTTTTTGTGGTGGTTATTTGTAGCCCTGGCGGCACTGATATGGCTGCTCGCTACAATACTTGCAATAGTTGTGTGCTTATTTTGGTCGAGGTACGATTATATATTATTCAGCGTTTTCTCTTATTTAATGTATACCATTTGATATAAAAATATGTTTACTTTATTTTTATATTGTATTAATGTATTAAAAAACAATTACAAATGGTTAACATTTCTTCATGTTACAACTCTCCTTTTTTTAGATAAAGATTTGTTAATATATTGATGTTATTAGTGTTAAACTAGCCAACCAATCTAAAATGTGGATATTTCCAAACACAGTGATGATTTTTTAAAAAATGAAAGTGTCCTCAATTCTGACTGGTTGGTGTATCAACAGTAACTTCAAACGCAAAAGAACCTCTGTTAATCTGACCTAATATAGTCAATTACCAAAAAATTTATATAATTGTTACCTACATCATATATTATGTGATGCACTTTTCTTAGTATCTGTTTCGTTCTTTACAGATATAGGAAAAAGACTAGGGAAGCAGTGTGTAAGTATTCAAAGCAGGCCTTTATCATTTTCTCAAGTGTTATAATTATACCAAATCAAAGAAGGTATATTTGTTGTGGATAATTCCATTTGGTGCATTAGAGACTTGTATTTGCCCACTCTCCCAAGAAAGGTAGTTCAATACATTTTCTTATTTAGCTGAAACAAAGAAACATTTCATTCATTCTGATTTGAAATATGCATTTGTTTCATTTCTCTTTGTTGTCCAAAAAAATTTTCCATGTTGAATATGGCAAAAAAAGAGAAATACCTTCTTTATAGAAAAGTACATCATTCAGTACTACTTATCCCAAATATGAGGCTCTTTGTAGGAAATATAAAATTATAGAGCATCACATCATATGTCCAATACTTCTTTGTATCCTAACATGGGAAGTGGTTTGTTAGTTGTCAAACAAAATTTGATCTCCCACATGCTATGTCAGGTTTGTTTTATCTATGCTGAAACTGTAAAATATATTGTCTACTTTCTGTATTACAGATGTGATAAAGGAACCTAATACCATGTAAGTATAGTGTATACATGTTTGACTGATTTTTGTAATAATAAGAGATAACCATGTACTAGTCTGCATCATGTGCTTGTATGTTATCTAGCTAAAAATACTGTCATTTATAGTATTGAAGCAGACGGTGTGTCTTCAATTGTTCTTTATTTGTTACATTGTCTTATATTAAGTTATAATTAGATATTCTGCTGTTTTAGCAGATACTGTAATAAGAACTTTGTGTATATTTATACTTAGGTCATAAATGCTAAGAGTTATGGAAAGGTAGGATAATTACCAAGCTTCAGTGCTTTTGTTATGAAAAGCTTCATAATCTTTAGTGCATCGATTGTAAATAAAGCTTATTACTCAAATGCATCCACAAAATATAACAGACAGAATTGTTGCTTTAAATTTTGACAAAAGCTTGGCATGCTACCAGTTTTGCAACCTGATCAGTGTTCTTCATAAGTCATTACAACAGGGTGGGATTTGCTGTGTGTTTGTTGACATGTTAAACTGCATGATGACAAGAAAAAAAAATAGTGTGGGAATTAATCTTCTATATTCTGTACAAAATATAAAAATCAGAGTGGGAACCAAAGAAACTTGGGGGGGGTTGTAACATTGTAAACAGCTCCAAAAACATGGAATGGCACCCCACTCCAAATCAGCTTGCGGAGAACACTGCTATATTAGAAAGCTTTTTTCAGTGTGTTTTTACAATTAATTTGATCTCTCGCAACTATATCTGCTTGTTAATGCATATGTTCATGCCCTTAACAACATTTTGGATAAGGATTGTTTTACACTGACAGAAAAGCTAGTACATCATTTTCCTATTATGTATACAGATAGCATGCAATATAATTGCCCTGTACAGATGCATGGTGTACTTATATGTTCTCTGCATGAATGAGGTCAGAAATTCAACTTTCATGTCCATGACTCATTTTGAATGAGCTATTTTTAAGTAGACATGAAATGAATTCAGTTCTCCATGTTTATGGATGAATCGTGAGATGACATGCAGAATTGTAAAATATTTAATAGAATATTCATAAGATGCTGGGAATTGTGGAACCTTTTGTGTTCATTTTGCTATATGCCACCTATAGTGCACACAAACAGGTTATTAGCGAATCGCAGATTTGATATTATCCTGGAATAGACAGCAATCCTTATCTGAGTAATAGGTATGAACTGCAGTAGTGACACTTTGACTTCTTATCTTGGGATAATGTTACTGAATAACCCCACCCCCTTCTGTCACTATCCAGTGGATTAATATGAGTTTTGCTCATATACTGGGACTTATAATTCCACCTGATCACTTGTATATGTTCTGGATATTTAAAAATAAGTTCCATTTCAAGTTTTTGGTAGAAATTTTAAGTTAAATAGTTTCTTCAATCTACCTAAATGAGTAACAAGTGTTTCACAAACTGCCCCCTGTTCGTAATTTTGGCAACAAATTGTGTTAGAGAACTGTACATGCAAAAATACTTGTCTTTTGGGTCTGCTTTGCTTTTTATCTTAACCTAACTATTGCTTATTGCTAACTTTATAATTTGCTTTCCCCTTTAGGAACCCTATATATAATAGACCTGAGTATGAGTGAGTATTTATTTGTGTTTAACTAATGTTTTATTTCTCTTTTCTAAGATACTTAGTTGCATATTTATTACATTTTAAATTGACATGACCCATCTAAATTAGAAATGTATTTTGTAATCGTAATAAATCAAAATCAGTTTTTCTCATGCTGGCAATGTATCTTGGAAAACGAAAACCAATTTATGTAATTCCGAGATACTGACTTTGAATTTGTAATAAAATGTGATCTTTTACTTTTAACAGTTTTTATATAAGTTATATGATTTTAGTTTTTATAGTCAACAGTCTCTCATAGTGTGTAACCTGTTCATTTGTCTCGTTATTAACTAATATTAGTAAGATAATATTTTGTTTAAATCCGAACTCTCTTTGTCTTTTCTCTATGTATTTTTATGTTTTAATACCAGCATTGTCATAAATTTACTCTTACAGTTCAAAATGATGAACCATTGCAAATATAAAACAAAGTGGAAAATTCTCATGAATAAAATGCAAATATGTTCTTATGAAAAGTAAAACTTATATAAATAATAATAGTAATAATAATAATAATAATCTGGCTAGGATACGACTGCTCGTAAAATGAGAGTATGGTCCACCCACAGTATGTGATATCATGGTACACCCACAGTATGTGATATCATGGTACACCCACAGTATGTGATATCATGGTCCACCCACAGTATGTGATATCATGGTACACCCACAGTATGTGATATCATGGTCCACCCACAGTATGTGATATCATGGTCCACCCACAGTATGTGATATCATGATACACCAAGTAGGCAGGTGAGGACATTAAACCGTGATTAGATGGGAAAATTTAAATATAAAGAACATCCACCTCTGTAGTATCAAATAGTAATTACCCTCATGCTTCATGGAAAGTAAAGTGATAATTGTGTCGCCATATTAAGCATCAAACAACACAATTCACAGCTTCATCCTACTGGAGTTAATACCATCAATTTTCAATAAAAAAATAGCATCTAGAAATAGTCTCATTTCCTGCATTTGGCGTGAAATCTTCCCTCTTTTGTTTATTAGCAAGTGCCATATCCCATAATGCTAAGAATAAACAGGATGAAAGCCTAGTACTGTAACATGCTATTATTTAACTTGTGCCTAAGTATAGCAGGTATGAAATGTATTCAACACCTTGCACTTAACACCCCTATGATTTTATTCATATATAGGTATATTTTTTGAGATAACAATATACACTAATTAAAGAACATTCAAAGAGAATCTATTTTTTGTGCAAAACTTTGAAAAGTATTTAAAAATGCTATTGTATACCTCTTGTCAAAGTGTAGTAGGAATAAAATTTATCACCTTGCAATTAGTTTTTGTAATATATTTTGTGCTAAATCTTACATAATCTTCTTATATAGGTATATGTTTTTTTTAGATAACAAGATGTCTTAATCTATTTTGAACCTTATACAAAACTTTGATAAGTACATGATATTTTTAGTGGCACTGAGGACATTTCGTGTGTCAAACAATTTGAAAACTGAACCAGCTATGAATAGAATGGTAAAAGTAAAAGAAAGTACCAGACTTTAAAAATAGTTTAGATCATGGCACTTTATATTATTTCACAATAATTAAGTTCATTTTAAGATTAAAAACATCTCGATCAGTGTGTTCACTAGTTTTATTGTTACCAGAGATTTGGGACTGGTTACTATGCACAACCTGTTAGACTAGGTTTTTTCTATTGTATCGTAATTAAAACATTTTGTCAGTTAGAGATTAATGAATGATTATTGCCTTTGTATATCTATTTTACCACTATTTACTAGTTATTGCCTTAAGACAAAATATTTTACTCAAAGAAATTCTAATAATTCCATTTGATAGCCGCCTAGTTGATAGAATCATCATATGATTCTCCTAAGGCATCTATCCATGTAACAAAGCAAAGTTTTTATGATTGCTGGAAACCTGGGCTGGAGAAGGTGTATTGGAGCCAACAATATATTAGCTATAACTATAAAAGTTCACTACATGATTTTTAACATGCTTATCATGAAAAAAACACCTAAATTTTGCTATTTTCTTTTTCCTTGTGTCTTAAGGAAACCGTTAAACTCGTTAGAATTTGCTAGAACTCATTAACGTTCGTTATTGTTCTAACAAATTAAACTCATTAGGCTAACGAATTGAACATGTTAATAACGACGTTCTAACGAGTTCTAACAAAGGAATTGTTCAAGCAGTGCGACCGTGTATTAATAATATTATAGGGAAAAAAATCACCTGTTCAGATAAATCATACCTTATAATTGACCCCTTTTAGCTTAAAACATTACGTCATGTAATGTCATGTAGGCGAGCACAGTTTTTCCGAATAAATAACATAACCATAGTGTAAGACTGTGGTTTGTGGTATAACTTTTATTCAAATGTAAGTACAATTAATTGAGGATAGGAACTCTTCCTAGAACACTAGTTATTTAACTTTTATTTATGTTCCATAAAAGTACTGTTTTAATCACAAGATACGCTTCAAGTCTTATTGATAAAAGAATGGAATATATAATTACTGATATGGGAATAGAATAATAATTATAAGATTTTTCTGAAACCACGACACACCTAAAGCTGGTTTGAAGACATTCTGGACATCCTGCAGCCCACAACTTTATGTTATAGGTTAATAACTTTCAAAGTTATCATCTCCTGAATGTGTGATGGTAAAATGTCATGACATGGAATAGCAAGAAATATACCAAGTTAAACTTTTTTCCCAATTTCCTGCGTATTGTCATTCACTATTGTTCTCTACAACGCAATACATATTACGTATCTAAAATATTTTCCACGCATGTTATTTAGATAACACGTGTCAAAACCAATATTTTTGCTAAAAAAATAATATACACCTACAAGAACAACTAATTTTAGTATTAAATTTGTGGTATCTCGGGGCGTGCTATACAACATGTATTACGTATGTGCAATGGTTCATGCATATGTAATTTTGATGACACTTCTGTAACCCTTGTGCTGTGTGTTCCATGAAATTGTAAGGTTATGCCCACACAAACACCTATAATTACAATAAAATTTGTTCCAGCATAATCTTTTTTTTGCAACATGTGCATTTTCTTGTTATTTTGTATTAGCAAGGTTGTTCCATTACTAAATTCATGTTTTCTTCGTTACTTTACAGTGATTATGAATGGCAAGGAACATCAGCAACAATGGATACAGATTCTCCTTTATATCAAGATCCGCAAACGTTTAGAGTTTCACCTCAAATATCTACTAGATTTTAAATTAACTGATTGGCCACGGTACTGGCAAGTAACAATTTAAAGTGCTTCGTATCCCTTGGCTCATTTTCAATGTATTCACCGACTACTGTTAAAATGAAAAAGTGATATTGGTGCATACTTGTCAAGTTGGCATAATTTTTCACTGGCAGATTTGCCATTTGGTATTTTTTGACAATTTGTATTAAAAGCAATGGTAAAAAATTATCTAAACATAGAGACATCCAGTCCCAACAGAATACTTGACAGTTCTGCTCTGAAATATTTTTATTTTAATGACAAATTTACTTATTTTTGTAATACTCATTGTAATATGGTAAGGTCATGAGAAAGATTGTGTTTCTAGCCAGGTAGCCACTCAACCTCCAGAAAATCAAAAGCTGCAATATTTCTAATCCATTCCTATTTACAATGTCATTGAGGGTGCTTTGAAATAAACTTAGCACAGTTCTGTTTTCTGGAACTATGTAGTAATATTGATAGTGACTTGAAAAAACATTTTAGTCACTGAAAACTTGTGAATTAAACAGATACAGACTCAATCAGTCTTAAAATGTGACATTGCTGTGAAAAGTGGACCCATTTTTAGGGATTTATCAGTGAAAAAATTACCCATTTCGGCAGCACACTCCTGTACTCATCAAATATATAAGTGTCCCCCACTGGGCTTCAACCCTTCTAAATTTTTTTGACCAGAAACAGATGTACAGTTTTCATGACCTTATTTGGAAAGTAATCTCTTTAAGAGATTCCCTAAGTGTTATAACCCTATTTTGCTGGTGTCATGATATTACTTTAATTTGTTTGTACTTGTAGCACTCTGTTCAATGAAGATGTAAACTAAATGATGCATGAATTTCATGACCTACAAGCGATGACTTGAATTTTTTGTATTTAGTCACTAGGCAATCTGAAATGTTCATTCCAGATCAATTCAGGTATCATAAGCTAAACATAGGTACTAGAAGTTATAAGCTGTTTTAATTGTATCCAGGATATAGATTTTATAAGAAATATTGTGCCATATAAAAAGTGTATATAGTAATTGTATGTATTTTTCAGTTGACTCTTGGGGGCTTTTTAAGATAAACACATTGGGCACATTCTGTTTGTGCTATTGGTGCTTGTCTTGCCATAATACTCATCAATTTTGTTTTCCCCCTCTTTTAATAGTGAATAATCTATAAGTTTATAAATGATATTACTTTACAAATATGTATTCAAGGTCAGGTATGAAAGAAACGCATACATTTCTTTTGTCATCAAAATCCCTGTATGTTTGGTAGTTAATTGTTTACCTCAGCAAACTGTCAGTACTGGAATGTGTTTCAAATGCCAGTTCTGGATCGTGTAATTTTGATAACTTTTCCTATGGCTCCTGACTCAACACAAAATGTGTATTTTGTAATAATTAAGTACCAATAAGTATTATGTTACTGGTACTGACTGTCAGGGTCTCATATTTATATCAGGTGTGCATGTATATAGCTATATATACACTCGTCAAAAATCTGTGATGTTTTGACCGCTCATTAATTGAAATGCTTATTATAAACAATGAAGTATATGATTTTGTGTATTATCAGGCTTTAAGGAAATTAAACCTGTTATAGTGAAGAGCACAAATTATGTTACAGCACATTAGCCACAACAGCAAAAATTGTTTATTTCTCGCATTGTACAGCCAAGACTACTAATTATTCCAAAAAATACCATGCTCTTGTAATAATAAATAAACTGTCATTGTTAACTTGAATGTTTTATGCATTTTACAATGGGTTTTGTGTGGAGAAAAGTGTAGGACTGATACGAAATCCCGATATGAAATACATGTCGTTTGATTAGACTACCTGATTTTGATTCGGTTCCCTATACGTATATAGGTGTATAAATTTCAAAAATACCCTTTGCTTATAGCCGTGGCTTTCGGCACCAGTATCTGTGTGTCAAAACCCACACCTATTCTTGTAGGATTAATAGCGTTTTTGGAGGACTTTTCTCAGAGAGGAAACCATAAAAATAGGTCGTTTTTGTGACAGAAAACCCTAAAAATGGGGCCGTATGTAAAACATGGAATCTGGAATCGAGTCAAAATATTTTCGGGAATGTTATTGAAAAAAAAATTATAACTACATTCTGTGTAAACTAATTTACAACTAAATCACTTTTTAATACAAAAAGGGTATATGTGACTGCTTGTGCACGGTGGTGTTGTTATGAGTTAGTCTATACAAATATGACACTCTACAAACCTGGTCTACCAACTATCTTACAAGGCCTGTTTACTTTATAAGATTCTAGTAGATTGTTTTGCAAGAGCAAGGATTACTGCAACTAATCACTACCTACAATCTTTTCTGTTGTGTGGTTGCATATATATGCTGTCATAAGGGCATATGTTGTTTTGAGTTGTTTTACCAGGAAATTTGATCATGTATTTATTATTGAAATGGGAAACATTTATGAAATGGGTTGGTAGTCAATCCATAGGCCAACTCAAGAACAACAAATGAGCACATCTATGTACACTACTTAATGCCTTAATGAATGGAGTGTATTTTTTCCGCTACTACTCTGTCTAGGCTCACACCCCTATTGAGGTGTAAACATGAGCAGTAGATTAATTAAGTTTTGATAAAGATAAGTTTGCACTGTCGATGTCATACGTTCCGTGCTCACTGTGTATTTGTACGTTAAACGCCTTATCAGTGCCAGTTCCTAGCATTTGACCGACACAATAATTCCAATCCTATCGTTTGACAAGGACACTAATTCCAATCCTAGCGTTTAATCCAGACGCTGGGCCTACTGTAATCTATATGAGGACCGTGTTGTAATATGGATAATGTTTATTAAGGTCATTTTAATGGATTTTTAAGGTTTTCTAGTCGGAAAAACAGCAGTTTTCTGTTTTCAGCTTGGTTTCGACCAGTTCCTACAGGAAAGAGGTCGTAATTCACCAACTGGTACTACCAGCTTGTGGTTTAACATGCATGACCCCCGGGATGAGATGAGTTGACATTGGGGTCAAAAGGACAAAATTTTAAAATTGCATGAAGTTCCTAAAATAAAGTTTGTATTCCTTTTACAGGTCATTTAAGGGTCTTTTTGTCATTATTTGGTAAAAAAAACTTTAAAAAATTGTAAAATTCCATGAAACTTTTAAAATTGATGTTTTTATGGTCATCCAGAGGTCATGGAGTCAATGTGAGATCATGAAAACCGCAAAGGGTAAAAGTAGCCAGATTGACACTATTATTGCTGCAAAAAATTATAGTAGGGTAGGTTCTAAGACAATCCTAAAGTCATTTGTGTATGTGTATGTGTGTGTGAAACCTGGCCTTTGATAAAAGGCCCTTCTAGCTAATTTTGCAGCACTTCATGCATAAAATATGTTATTTTGTATGAACAGACATATATATCCCCTAAATGGCAAACTACAATTGCTTCCATATATTACTTCATATCTGAATCATATCAACTGCTTCTTTTAAAACCAAATATGAAATCGATATTCAAACAATTACCTGAATTTTAACTTTTAATTATATAAAAAGGTATTTTTACCAACAACCTAAAAAGTTTTGACTAGATTCCAAATTCCATGTTTTACTTACGGCCTAAGAATGGGCACATTTTTGAGACGAAAATCCCTAAAAATGGATGGATATTTAGCATTCTTCATCCTTATGACTTTTCCATTGCATTTCGGAACTTTGAAATAAAAAAATAGACACGCGAAACAGCTGTCAATTTCGTAAAAAAATCGAGGACAGTTCAATTCTACAGTAGTGACTTTCGGCCAAATTTCGGTTCGACCATGTATTCTGTGGACATTCTAGAACCGCAAGAATCTGTGATATGTCGTTTAGAGGTTTACCAGTACAAGATATTCGACTTTTTGTGGAAAGGGAATATAAATAGCAAATTAAAAGGCGCGCATCTTTCACCCTTGAATGTATTTGACTTAGGCATCGTAAAATAAAAACACGATTAACGTCATTATGTAATAATTATTAAAATATAGTACGTCGTTTTATTAACATATAAACTTTTTCACTGCAACGTGTATTTAAAACTTCGGTTTAAAACCTATGGCCGTAAAATTTTATGAACCCGGATACTGTTAGTAGTTTGGGGAAAAGTTAGTACGTGGTACAGTGTACTTATAGTGCAACTTGTATCTATAACTGTCATGAAAAAACACATGTATCCCTTCAAATTTCACTGTTTTCATTTTTGCTTGTCAGTCCAGGAAAGGGATGGAGTTTTGGGTCGGTTTAGGATTGAGGTTCGGGCTGAGTTTCCCAGTATACGGAATATTATGAAGTGACTCCCTCGGTATGGTTGCATGCTTGCACGAAGGTTAATTCGTTTTGTGATTACAGAGATGCTACGGTAACTGGGCACCCTCAGTCTGTTACGACAAATGCCGTTATTTGAATAATAATCAACTGATATATGTGGTAAATAAAACATCTTTTATATAACTGTAAAAACACTTAACTGCAATGTCTGCTTCGTTAAAAAAAAGCTATTTGTGCGGCAACATTAATTCTCAAGTCATTTCGTACTGTAGTATTTCGGAGTATTTTATCAACGGTTCTTTTGAAAAAAAAATGATAACACAAGTTACTAACATGTGTTTTTTTATCATACATTTCCTATTACACACTTTGTTATTTTTACAAATAACAGTGATTTTAAAAGATCGATGAAAACCGGAAGTTATTTATGGAACAACTTTAAAAGTGTATTGACAGTGAAAAAAAGCTAATTTCAAAAAGTAAAGGCGATTCGCTTGAGATTAAATTAAGGAAGTTAAACTTGAACGTTTTTTATAAATCGCCTTTCGAGGAGAATTGCATTAAAGGTCCTTATGTTGAAGTTCAATGTCCTAATTTTAATGTTTACTCCCTAATGATTTTTTACACAAATTGATATTTGATAACTGACATTTATGTTTCAATCATTACGACATGCCTTAATACAAATTTAATTTATAACAGCTATTTTATAAAATGTTATTTGATACACATTATGAGAAAAGATAATTAACAAATTAAGCATGAATATTAATTAATTGATTGAGATTGCTCTGCTAAACACTGTTATCGACATGATGACGTAATCAAGATTGGCTTTATTACTTTAGTGGTGCTCCAGCTTTGCTTGATATGAGAGTTCGAGCGTTATGACGGTCTTGTTTAGTTTATCATATATCAATATTTTAGATTAATTATGTAGACATGCATATAAATATAAATCACATAAAAATGACTATAACTGAACTTAGTCGAGTCCTTTTTATTCTTGAAAGAACAAAGGATTTAGCCGGGCGTGTACTGTATTTATATGAAACAATAAACTGAGAGTTCTTCTGAAAGAATTAACTTTTAATTGCTGAACAAATAATTAAGTTGTACGAGTGGTGCCTTTACGATTTCAAAGTCTCATGAATATTGACACATATTTACATAAACCCAGTGATTAGTTATTTTACAGAAGCCCTCAATTTATTGTAGCATACTAAGTATACAGTAAAATTATAAAATCTGTTATTATCATTGACTTGTGCTCAAGTACATATACTTTGTATTTATTTGTAGTATGACCAATACAAATAGGACTGCACTCATTGTAGAAAAAAAAACAGTTGAAGGCTGAGATCAGAACTGCTCAACAACATATGGTTAAACACACTATAAAGCATAAAGAATGTACATTTAAAAAGATCAAATACTATTAATGTGTTTTTATTTGTTTATTTTGGAAACAAATCAATAGCATACACTATAACTGTACAAAATACAATTATAATTGATTCGAAATTGAATTTGTGGACTGACCTACAGTTAAAGGTACACGAATTTATTTTATGTTTGACAGTAAACGGTTTTTAAACAATAAATTTTGCTTTACGTTACTTTTTTTCTATTTGTGCATTTTAAGGAACACGTACATTTATAGCAATGCATTAAGTCATTTTTGTACATAGGAAATTATAAGCAGTATTTTTCTGTTTTTGTTTATTCAAAGAAAAAATTACAATAAACACGACAACTATTTCATTATATAAACAAGATATACTGATAAATTTTACCTCAACTATTTTTTTTTATGTTTGATAAAAAAAACAAGTATGTACTCGCTCGTTTTATTTAGACGCCCTGTTGATAAGCTATGTTGACATTTGTACGATGACGAAAAAAAAAATTTTCTTCAGGTGTACGTGTTGACAATATGTGGTAGGTGTCAAGCTCTTGTGGATCTTTTAATTCTGAATTTACAAATGTTCTCAAGCATTCATAGAGCTTAGCACGTACTCTTCCAAGAAGTAATTCCGTTCGTAGTAGTTGTTAACAAGTTTAAAATAAGAAAATAATTAAAATTAAATCACATTTTAACAGTCTATCTGGCAGAATATGTTGAAGTGATAGTTATGAAACCTATGTACTTTCCTGCCAAATTAGCTTGTGTTCTTTAGATTAAAATTAAATTCAAAGCTTGTAATCCCATGGAACTAATTTGTGCCTGCAAAACGAACCATGTCCACCACGTTCCCGAATGAAAATCCACATAATTCCGTCTCATACTGTATATTAACAACCTTGTACTTTAAAAAAGAAAATAGCCCGACGATCTATACACATGCTGCACGACGATCTATACACATGCTTTGCCATTCTTCGGAAAACAATCTGTTTAAAACTCTCGTAAATGTTTCGACGTATTTTATTGTAACTGTGTGGCGAAGTTATATTTAATTTCAAATAGAAATGTCCGCATCACTGCCCAGAGACAAACAAGAAAAGACGGTGGGGGGGGGGGTGATAAGGACTTTATTTGGCCTAACAGTAGATTAGATGGCTGTTATTGGTACCTGATACCAATATTTAGCCAAAATTCATTTCTGCCTTTTACTGTGTTTGTCGCCATATTCCATGCCTTGTGGGTTTCCTCCATTTCCAATGATGTTAAACGGGTTTTTTTCAGTGTAATACTCGAAACTGATTGTGTTTGTAAATTCCAAGACTGGAGAGTAATGAAGTAACAAACTTGATAAATAACTATACAGTAAATGGAGAGGACGTGCCTTGTCTTCTGTACGTTAGTTTCATGCAGGCTACATGTTATAAAATAAAATTAAAGTTAGGCCGCGGTCCCACTGAAAATACCAATGAGTATTTTTACGTTATACTCTTTGCAGGATCTGCAAGATAAATATATAAATTTTGTCCTAACATCCTGATTATTATACAAAATGGAACTTCTAATTTGTGAGTAATAAAAGTATGAGATGATTATGATCGATTATTGTAAAGATGTTTTCTGAATGCGTTAGGGCACTTGGTAAATATCGCCTGTTTAACTAATTTTATTTCTCAACTTGAACCAATGTGAGCATCTGGCTTCTAGACTGTCCGTAATCAAGGAGCATTACCTACTGAAACAGATTATCTGGTACTATTTTAGGGTACATTGAGACGATAGACACCTAATAAGTAATAATGTCAATAATTCCAATTGTAATTTTGATTGCACAAATTTTGGCTCTGACAACAGGATCTTAATCAACTACCTGCTTATAAACTTAACCTTTTTTTTTTGGAAATAACCTTTATTAATTCCAATTATGCTAAAAAGGGAAAAAATGAAAAATCATGCAAAATCCTAAATTTTCTGAGGGAGGTCCATCGGACTTAATTCCCCTTCCCGAGGTAACCCCTCTCGCATCCAATCCTCACGCTCGACAAAGGGAGAGCGATGTGTGCAAAGCATGCGTAGCTCCGCAATCATAAGTCCTCACTAAACCCCAAAAAATAATCCTTCTATAAAACGTTTTTGGTTGACGTCTCCATTAAAGCATACTTTACACAATAATAATCTTAAGATGCATCTTGTATATGACTGAAAAATCCTGTATCCAAAAAGAAATGTGCGCTTCAGAAAATCCTGGATCGGCATGTTTGGAAAATAAATATAGCGTGTTTAAGGATGTTTCGTTCTTATGAAACTGTAATTAGAAAAAAATACAGATAGGATATTGTTTTTTAACATGCAATCTTGCAAAATATAAGCATAATAAAGAGTGATTTTTATTAGTGTGTCGCATTTTATATGTTTGTATTTTAATTCTTGTCTAGACCTTTTGTTTCTTCTCATTGTCTTTTGTTCTAATTGATTTTTTAAACTTCTTATGTTTGTTTTATTTTTTCAATAAAATTGGTATTTGTAGTATACTCGTATCCCAGTCTGCGTTTAGAATTTGTTTGATGTCATGGTATTGTTTGTGATTTGAAAATGTACTTCCGAAATTTGACGCATTTCATTAAATAAAATGTTTCTGTTATGAATAATAATCCGTTTCTTGTTGATGAATAATCAGGAACTATACATCTCTGACTGTTATCCCGGAATATACACGTACAGTACGTTTATAGATCTCAATTTAATTTTACAAGGTTTATTAATGTTTGAATTCTATCCTTAGTGAAAGTTATTTAGCAAAAAAGAACGACGATAGCTTACTTCTGTTTTTTCCAGACACGATTTGTGTTACATAATCAGGTCGGAAGTAAAATAGTTGTAAATTAGTGTTTGCTATTCATTACGTTGTGCGCGTCACATCGTTTAATCTAAAATCGAACGGGTGTTTTGGTAGTATATAAGTTTCTGATTCGATTAGATGTGCACTGAAAGTTATCAGTGAGAGTACTAAGTGTTCAACACACAGCGCATGTTTAACGAAGCTGCAATTGGAGAATCCCTTATTGAGATTAAAAACGATAAAGTTATATCAACGGTAATTGGACTTTGTTCCGTTTCTTTACAAAGGTTTGTAAACAAGTTTTATAGATTTCTAGAAATTTTTGTGTCTACGATTTTCCAGCATTGTTTTTCAGTGTATGCTGTAAGACCCGTAGAATAAGGCTGGTTAATTTTAAATGTTATTAAAGATGATCAAAACAGCTATACTGGTAAAAGTTGCATATCAAAGTACGTCTATAATTTTTTTGCAGTTTAATCTCTTTGATTTCTTATAATTTTGTTGCACTTGACTTCGATGGTAATCGATGCAACAAGCATAACAAGTCAAAATGTTATGACGCCTAGCTACCAGTTCCCACAATCACAAGACAGTGTTGATGAACATATCCTTTCTCAGATCCTCTCGACTTCGGCTCTCAAAACATTAGAATAATTGGGAGAATACCCGGGGGGTACTCGAGGTATTTTTGGTGGGGGTGAGCAGCCCAGTTAAAAATTTTGGATTTTGATTGTATACTTCTTACTGTATTTTTTTGGATTGCTACCGTAAAGAAATTCAAAAATTTGGATTGCTACCCGCTGCT
>JAOXYB010062501.1:0-11078 GCA_028565635.1 Phoronis ovalis
AATATAATTAGAACGTGTACTAAATATTTAGAACGTGTCTATAAGAAGACGTTTTGACCCTAATGGCTTTCGATACACAGCTGCTTCGTAGTAACTGATCGTCTGCTTTGCCCTCCATATACAAATTTGGTTCTCACGAGTTCTCATTAGCTGTCACTGGCTTTGAGTTCTGTACGCGTATCCAGGTGGACGATCAAAGGATCCAGTTGTGTCAATTTATAAGATATAAAATTTGAATTGAATGGTAAGAAACCGTAAAATATTAAATTTTTAAACGATATATAATCGAAGATTTACAGGCTCTGAAACACAGGGTGTTAAATTTGCGCTTTATTCTTATACATGTTACTCTTTCAGAAAAGAATATATTTTACATGTAAACAGAGGAAACTAAATGTATTCGATTATGCGGCTGTAACTATAAGATATATCAATACTCTGATTGGTTAAGTCGCACAGGTACTTTTAATCAAACAAGCTGCAGTGTAATATATTCTTATAAATTTTTAATCAGTTATAAAACTTTCCAACTATTGAATTTTACCGGTAAGTAAACTTAATGACGTTCTTAATCATTGTGGAGAGCTAACGAAGCCGAAACGTAAAGTCTTGTTAACAACAGACTTTTGTTTTTGCAAACTCGTTATAGAGACAGTTTATGATAATATATCTATTATTTTTCAAATGATTTTTTAATTGGAGTAAGTAGGAAAATTATTTTGAAGGATGGTTTTACACGATATATACGAAATTTGGTGATACGAAACATTATTTCATGTCTTGGAAATCTTAGAAAAATAAACAGATACTACCAAGGCAATATAGACTACGATCTATGTGGAAGGAGGAAAGTGCTTGTAATTGTTGCATTTAATTGCTGCATTTATTTTTTTGAAGACACAGCAAGTGAGAATGGATTAGATAAATAATAATAACAGAATTAGACAAAGCATAAGTATGAGTGTTGATTTGACTGGCGGTCGTGGCCGTTCAATGTCCATGACAGGGCGGTCCATGAGTATTGTACCCACTGAAGCAGCTACCAAAAGCGAAACTGGTCAACCGAGTAACAGAGTAGTGATCAACGTGGGAGGCGTTCGCTTTGAAACATTTAAATCGACTTTAAAAAATATTCCAGACACTCGGTTGTCTTGGATTACTGAATCCACGGCTCACAATGTTGATTATGATCCTGGAACAAAGGAATATTTCTTTGATAGACACCCTGATGTGTTTTTGATGATTTTAAATTATTATCGAACTGGTAAGTTACACGCCCCTAGTGACGTATGCGGTCCAATGTTTGAAGAAGAGCTGGCATTTTGGGGCATTGACGAAAAACAAATAGAACCATGTTGTTGGATGAACTACAGGCAAGTGATAACATTGCTAATAAGCCCCGCCTCTCGCCGAAAAGGCGCGCGAGAGTCAATATTTCGTGAAATGGAAGAGTCTGTCAACGGAGCCATTTTTAAAATTTTTGGCCAGGGCTTCTTTGTGAAAAACCACCGGTAGTGATCTTTATATAGTTGCGTTAAAGAATATCGGCATACAGCTCTTTCGTACTCTCACTCATATTTTAGTGTGGAAGGTGGTCTTCCACATTTTTCTTAGTTATTTCTATGTGCTTTCTAGAACATAGCAAATATAGATTTGCAAACAAACGTAATCAATATATTGAGCCAAATATATGAAAATAAAAATTTTAAAAACTGTAAATTCCTTATAAATACATGCAACAGAGTAGCCAGCAAACTAATAGCTGTGTATTTTGCAATGAGATATATTTATAGGTATAAATACAAAATAATTCCATAGGTTAAGTATATTTTTATTGTAACTTTACCACATACTGTTTCACGCCATATAGATAAATGTATGCAGACATGTATTTATTCTGGACATTTCATAATCCTTTTCGTGTTGCAGGCAACACAGAGACGCCCAGGAAACGTTACAGGAATTAGAAGATGAAGATCAAATTCGTTTCGATGAGCCGGATTCCGATGAAGATATAGAATTTACAAGTAAAACTGCAAAATTATTTGGAATTGTGCAGGACGACAGTATTCACAAAACGCCATGGGAAAAATGGAGGCCAAAAGTTTGGTCTCTGTTAGATGATCCTTATTCATCAAAGGCAGCGTTGGTAATAAGTTACTTTTTGATGGCCAATGTTTTATTTACATGTAGCTATATTTATGTCATTTCGAAATATGTTACAGAGTAATATTCTTCTTGTTCTTTCAAATGATTTCTTCTTTTAAAAATACCATTTCATTGTATAAACACATACCTCCACTATCGGTATCTATTGAGCTGAGTTACCATTGTTTTACATGTTTGAAGTCATCTGTTAATAGTTTACATGTATCGAATCGTTTCGCCTTTGCACTAAGCCATGTTTCTCATGCATGCGCAAATCCTTCGTTTGTTTTCTTCTTCGCAGGTGTTAACTATAATATCATTAACATTCGTCCTTGTTTCAATCGCTGGATTTGTGATGGAAACGCACATTTATTTTCGCGTGGACAAAATTACTAAAGAGAAACTAAACGACAGCACCTTGGTGAACATGACAAATGCGGATATTCGTGACTCAACCGAGCCACACCAAGTCTTTATGATAGTAGAAATAACATGTCTTGTATATTTTACAATAGAATTTATAGCCAGAATTATATTTTGTCCAAAAAAGAAGAGCTTTATGACAGAACAGATGACATGGGTTGACATTATATCTATATCTCCAGTATACATTCAATATATTGTAATTGCAATAAACGCTACTTTGGAAAATGATCCGGCAATACAAGTCATAAGTGCATTTCGATTGATTCGAATTTTCCGCATTTTTAAAATGACCAAGCACTTTAATGGATTGAAAATTCTTTATCATGCTATCAAAGCTAGCGCAAAGGAGTTGTTACTACTTATTTATTTGTTGTGTCTTGGTGTATTAATATTTGCTGTGCTGATTTATTACGCGGAACTGGTTGATGAAGATGAGAAGAATTCGTTTGTCAATATTCCTATTGGATTTTGGTGGGCTGTGGTTACCATGACAACTTTGGGTTATGGCGAAAAAGTTCCAAAAACAGGTAAGAAAGAGGTGCTAACAGATGCTTGAGATGACTTAATTCACCAATATGTTTATTTAAAAGTAAAGAAGTAAGAAATTATGATAAATACGTTGCGCATAATTTATTTGATAATCAAAACAGAATAAAAAAAATGAATACAAGAACTTTTTCCCAACGGGCTATTATTGCGTATTGTAGTAATTTTATTATATTTTAGGATTGGGATATATTGTTGGATCGCTTTGTGCCGTGTGTGGTGTGCTTCTTATAGCTTTGCCCGTTCCAGTGATTGTCAACAACTTCCAGCTGTACTATTCCCATGCCCAGGCTAAAGCCAAGTTGCCCAAGAAGAGAAGGCATATTTTAGTCGGAGCTGCGGATGCTTTGAAGACTCAAATAGCTATGCCTGGAGAAGAAGAAGATGACGATGCAGAAAGTCAATTTCCTGTTTGTGATTCAACTGGAACTTCTGATAAAACAAGGTACAGGCAGATTTGACACATAAAACCCAAAGACTTTTATTAAACAGCTGTTTTTTTTATAATGAATATTTAACAGAGCTAAAATGATCAACAGAACTATTGGTTATAAAGGAATGATTTAATTTAAACGAAGTTAATATTCTTAAACTTCCTACCTTGCAGATCATCTTCTATTAGCCCGAGTGTGGATTCTTGTTCATCACTGGATCGCAAAGGCAGCAACGACACCATAGACACTATAGATAGTGGTATAAAAACAGGAGGGTGTAAGTTAGACTTATTTTATATGATCTATATATTTTACAAGATTGTTTTTATTTGAAATCAAAGAGAATTCATTTTCGCTAATAATTCGAAGCCGTTTAATGCGGATTTAAAAAAAACACATAAACATGTATGGAAAAGACCTACAGTATAAAATTCAAAACTTTTGGTTTAAGCTCATTTCTGGTTTACAAAATAGAACAGTAATACATTTTTAGACAATACTCTATCAGATATATGATTCAGAATTCGTTAACACTTTAACTGTAGAACTGCGAATATATTTCTAAAAGAGCTGGGTTTTATTTGGTCAAACAATTTTCAAATTTCAAACGCAAACCTACCTACATGTACGTTGGTAACAAAAAAACTATTGAAATTCCAATACCATTGCTGATTCTTTCCTTTTTAGCAAACGCTAGTAACGATAGTTCTGGAATTAGCGTCATATTTACGGATGAAGTCGCAGAGGCTTCACCACCATTAGTTCATGAGAAAATGCATTTACCGTCGAAATCAATGCAGACATTAACACAAAGATCCAAGGGCCCACAAAGACGCATGAGTTTTATGCCCTCGAATATGGAGTCGAACAAAGGTATTGTTGATTTTTTATACTTTAATAATAATAATTATTATTTTTATTATTATAATAACAAAAAGTGTTAAAATTTACTACATATTCTAAAATGTCAAGAGTTTACAGATGTTAGCATTAAATCTGGGATGTCAAATAAGCAGCATTAATTCAAGAACCATCAAGAAGCAACTTCATATAGTACTTTTTCAATATATCCAATTTCAAAATGAAATGCTATTTTATTATGAACTTTTTCGTTAAAAAATCTTTTTAGGAACTGTTAATACATGCAAGCAAAAAGATGAAGAGATATGCGAGAGGACATGCTTGTGTATAAGACAAAAACATAACCACCGACTTTTTCATTAAAAAAAATCCATCAGTAAAAGATGTTTTTTGAAATAATTTTTTATTTTTTTGAATAAATACTAGGTATTTTTGCTGTTATTCCTTTCAGTTTATCCCAGTGACCCATCACCGCTTACAAAAAGGGACTCACTAAAAAGAAATTCACTATTGAAGCGAGATTCTTTGAAAGCAACCCCAAACACGAGAGGTGGTCCACCTAGGAGGCGATCACTAATGCCTCCAGCGGTTGTGGAAATGAGCCCGGAATAAACGGCATGTAAGAGATTATCAAATGGTTCCTGTATAAACAAGAGAAGAATCAAGGATAGGTAGAGCGTATTTATTAGATACTGGACTTATGTGCGTTGAATACACATAAGCCTTGTAACCCGCCTTGTAACCCGCTTTGTGAATAGTTCCTTGACATTTGAAGAAGTTTTCATAAATATCTAATTAAATTGTTTCAACATAAAAAATTAAGAACAAAAAACAACAACCTGCCATGGTTAACAACTGATTAAATTGAGTCTGTCTGTTATAATAATATCAATGACTACGATAGAAGACATAACGATAAAAATATAAAGCGACGCATAAAAAGGCTGTTTATACATGTACGTTGGGAATACTGACGCCCACATGTGCATGCGCATCTTAATACATATTGTGCTCCATAACTTAACAACCTAAATATGGACCAGAAACAAAAAGTGCAAAGCTACCTGTCTGGATTGGATAGTTCTTGTGGGTTATAAATAAGAATTATTACCAATTCATTATAACGCCGGATACTGCATGTAAGAGGCATCCTTTTAAAGGAAATTGAATAACATAATTATCAACAATTGTTCTCTTTGGATGGTGCTGAATTTCTCAGCCATGTGTATATGAGCAAATGCCACAGAAAAAATGATATTCGGTTTCCATCGAAGAGTATTACATAATTCTGAATAAATACTCAACAACAGTACATTACTGTTTTCAGAGCCTACAAGGACTTAATAAATGAGAAAATATGAGTAATAAAAATATCGATAGAACATTAATAATTCATATTAAATAAATACCCTGTGTAGATAAGAGTCATTTTGACGCTATTAAAAAGGATTAATTTGGACTGAGAGTTGTTTTTTTAAACAAATGGACTAATTGTAATCGAATTGTAATACTTTCATAGCAAAGTAACAAATACAGAACCCGGGGATACTTACATATATGATGAATATGGGAATGTGCCGCGGAAATGGGTAACCTTTTCACCGACAAATCAATAAAAGTTAGTCCACTTTTCACAGAAAATTTCCTAAAAACGCGTCCATTTTAAGAAGAATTCCAATGGGTTCGTATTTAGAGTAAAAACCTGGAAATCGGCCTCTTTTTCTAAGCGAAAAGCCTAAAAATGGATTTCTTTTTGAGAACAAAAGGGATACAACACCATCTAAAAGGAAGATCATTACCCCTGGTTATAAAAATTCAAGATTTTATATATTAACTGATTTTCAAGAGAGAAATGGCTAGTAAAGAAATATGTTATAATTAAGTGTGTTCTGTACTACTGAGGCATAAGTCGGAACTAGTTTTGGTTCATAAGTTTTTCAACATTTTCGCCTTAAGGAACATCATTCATCGCAGTTTCATAAAAATCAATGGTATCACCCACGAAGAATAACCTTGCTACCTTAATATATACCCTACCACGTCTTTGAGAGAAAATGTTAAAGTACAAAATTGATATAGTTTATTACTTAGATACTTTGGGCTAAAAAGGAATCTATTAGTGAAAAATGTGGTAAAAAAGGACTGAGGTAACTAATTATAGAAACTGAATAAATATAAAAATGAGCCAAAGTCTAACATGGATCAACTTTGCTGTGCAAGATAATTAATTCTGAGAAACACAACAGCTGCTAATTTGGTACACTAATGTACATATGTATGTAAACAACTTAAATCTAATGTAAAGAATACACGGTTGCTTAGTTACATTATTCAAATGGTGCTATGACGTAAATATGAATAATTAATGAAAATATAAATAGTGTTATGTAAAAACAAACTAATACTAATACTATATAGGGTGACAAATTAAATCTTTTTCAAACTTATGTGGAGCCCTTTCTTGAATTTGAGCCTTTTTGATTAGATCTAGTAGCCCCTCCGAAATGCATAATTTAATTTCACACAGAAAACCTCCTATTATTGTTTCGTAGCTTAGTAAGAACGCACACGCTAAATAAAAGTACATCGAGAAGCATGCAAAGGGTATTCAGATTGATACAGTATGTCAATTGAAAATGTGTAAGAAAATCAGAAAGCCTACATCAGTTGATCTTGTTCCTACGAAATAAAGCTGTGAAAATGTTTTATTAGAAATACCATATTTATTATATACTGTTTAATATTTATCTAACTGTGTAATGTTATGTTATTATTCAATTTTGAAGAATTAAATATAGACTTACTATATATTAAATACATCTATTATACATTTGTTAAAAAGCAACAGAAGTACTGTTTAAGAATACACATGTAATCTTGCTTCTTATCGGTGTTCTATTGCTTGTGGAGAACACTTAATTGTGTTTAGATTTTTAAAATTATCTGCAATTATCGTTTATACTGGTGACATTGCATTGGAGAATATAAAATTTTCATGAAATGAATTGCACATATTAAGATTTAAGTTAAATCTAGTGCAAAAAATTGATTTCGAAAAAATTATTTGCAAAATTAAATATTTTCCTCAGTATTCAAGAAAAATCCATCTGCGAATTACAATGTACATTTGAGTTCCGGACTGGTAACGCCACTGAGTGCATTGGAAACTTATAAGGAATAAATTAATGCCATAATGTATTGTTACCATCTTCGCAATGCCAAGGGAATATTCTCACATACGTTCCTATATTACCCTTGGGGTTCTCTAAGAGTGTATACGAAGAGAGAATCTCCTGCGTTCGGAGGATGATTGTTGCTTAAATGTTAAAATGGCCAGTATTTCAAAAGTTCCGTTAAAGACCCAGCTGCTGATATATGCCAGAAAACGTTTTCAACATAATTAGGAATTATGTCTAGGATTCTCGGAAAATCCATTTGGAGAGGTGGTGTTAGGCAAATGTTACATGCAAGGGTTTCCTTCCCCGAGTTACATTCTATTCCTGACGAAAAGCTTTTGTGCCAAAAACAACCAGGTATATTTCTTTGAAATAAATAATGTAACGAGAACATATTTTGGCTGAAAATTGAATTGAAACGTGAGACATTTTTCTCTAATTATAAAGACTAGATTACTCTAAGAGGTTCCTATAAGAAGTTATACCATATTTTGTTTTTAGATAAAAAATTATAGGTTTTGTTTTGTAATTCTATATATCATTAATTAAGTCCTTAATTTGCCTAATTCCTTCCCAACGGCACCACAAGTTTGCTCACCATTGGTTGATCGCTGTCACAGTATTTTCTTCGGATCTAACATATAATAAAATCGTGATATAAAGTCTGACCATGCGTTAAATACAGCTTGCAATATAATAAGAACAGTGTCACAATTTATCTCGATCCCTTATTTGTATACAATTAATATTGGAACGACTATGGGGTAGAATGCGCTCCTCATTTGTCGTCGTCTTTGTTGAATATGGAGATCTTATCGGTTTTGCTCTTCTCGATTGGCAACTGAATTAATGACTAATTTCTGATTGTTTCCACTTCTGTTTTCTTACTGCACATGTCAGTTATTTATCGAAAAGAAAACCAAAGGGCAAATCGTGCACTTTTTGATACAAGCACCAAATCTGGCACAAATGTAGAGTTCAACATTGCGAACAATTTTGGATATGGCGGCCAAAATTAAAGCGCTTTCACTAATGTGTCATAAATTGCTGCCTGTAAAAATTTAAAGGGTGAAAAAAGTAAATAATACAACAAGATTAATTTCTTAGCAATTTGTCATTGTGATGCAAGAAACTGTACAATCCAAGACGGCCGCTAAAAATCGCGTATTTTCATCTAAAGCATCTGTCTTAACTGGTTGTTGGCATCATATTTCATATCAGTAACAATGAACATAATGCATAAAGATGAAGCTCTTAACAACAACAACAGATATTTAATGTGTTAGTATCCAACATGGCTACCAAATTCAAGATGGACAACTCCATTTTTAGACCGGCAATAAAACCAAAATATGGGCAAATGGTGCACTTTTTCATACAAGCATGAAATCTGGCACAAATGTAGAGTTCCACATTGCAAACAATTTTGGATATGGAGCCACCTCAAATGTTCCAAAATGGCCGCTAAACGTAAAAGCTTTTACTAAAAGTGTCACAAGTTTAGTGCTTGACAAATTCCAGTGTGAAAAACATACATTAGGTAAAAAAATATATGGATTTGGTGGCCATTTTGGAAAATTGAGATGAGTCCATATCCAAAATTGTTTGCCTTAATGAACTATACATTTGTGGGCTTGTATCAAAAAGTGTACCATTTATGCACGAAATGACTGGACTAAGTCTCAAAATATAATGTTTACCACACTTTCAGTTATAAAAATAAACATTATATACTGTAAACACAATAATATACATTATATACTGTAAATACACAATAATTTCAGTAATTTGGAACTTTTTTTGAAATTTATCACTGACAAGATATGCATAAAATAACCTTTTCAGCAAATATTGTGACATATTATTATTATTATTATAGTTTATTATTGTGTGAAAAAGGTGCGTCTCCCACGTTCCCCTGATAATTATATGCCATTTTTAATGTTTTTGTGGAAAAAATGTAAACATTTGTTACCTAAGGGGTTACAGTTTTCTGAATGTTGTTTAGGAAAATTCTTGTTTACAAATCCAGTTATAAGATATCACCATGTGCGCCTTTAGTGAATGCTTAAATAAGAGATAAAGGGCAATGGGATAATCTTTAATAATTTGCAAAACAACAAAATACATGCACAACCATTTTTGTGAGATGCTACAGATATAACAACTGCTAATAAAATTCATTGTTTAGAAATAAAACAAAACTTATTATTTTCCACAGTAACAACAAAAACCAGAAATTTAGGTGTGGCATACACATATGAGTACACCATTAGATTTCCAGCCATCTCCATTATCATGTTTATGTCGAAATAGAGCAATGTTCCTTATAACTAAGCAAGCTATAACTTGAAGACGGTTAGAGGTAGAGTATGGCAATTGCTCCTATAAGAAGTTATACCATATTTTGTTTTTAGATAAAAAATTATAGGATTTTTTTTTGTAATTCTATATATCATTAACTAAGCAAGTTATAACTTGAAGACGGTTAGAGGTAGAGTATGGCAATTGTGATGTGACATTCCTTGGGTAGGCTATTGTAAACAGTTCATCCAATAATGATGGTATCAAATTACAAAGAGGTCATTTTGATAAACTTTGAAGACATCTAGGTATACGTAATAACAGATGAGATTTTATTTTTTGCCATCTTGTAGTGGAAAAATGCTTTGAATCATGAAACTTTTCAAGAACAGTCTATAAATTTACTTTTCTGCCAGTATAAAACCTAATTTACATGTTTGTGTAAAATATAAGTAGAATTTGACATTTATTTATAAAATAGTTGCACCTAAAGTATTATACGCTTGTTTATCTTCATCTGTCAAACCTATTGTGATACATGTATCAGTTTGTATTCTTAAAGTAACTAAACTCATGGCGGTTCTCCATGCTTCAACTTTAGCAGTTATACTATCTAAGACATTAGTAAACTGCACACGTTCATATTCACACCATTTGTTTGCCTCCCTTGTTTCTTTACCTTGATTCTTGTTTATTTGATTAATGAACATTAAGAAGCTATCAGCCAGTGATTTGAAAATGTTTGCCTTATGATGTTGGAGGTCTTCAGCACTGCTGGAATTGTCTGCAATGAAATAAAGCTTCCAGCATATTACAAATCAAAGGTGTAAGACTGGTAAGTAATTTTATGAAAGATGCTATGCAAAACAATAATTGAGGCATTAAAACTCGAGAATGGGTAAAGCTGCATTTGTTTAGGTTGCACTTTAATATGCCTCAAAACATTCTTTTGCAGATTGCATTGTATCTTAGATTAATTCCACTGCTTTATAACAAATAATTTGGTTATTGTACACTTCCGTCACATGGCATATAATAATAAAATCAAAAAGCCTGGCATAATACATTGATGATAACTGTTACAGCAAACTTTAGTTATTGACAAGTAACAATTCTGTTGCTGATTTATGAAAGTAATACATAAATTTGCTTATCACAATAAAGGATTGAGCTGGAGGTGTGA
>JAOXYB010062501.1:11178-24853 GCA_028565635.1 Phoronis ovalis
GTTTGTATTGAGCTGGAGGTGTGAGTTTGTATTGAGCTGGAGGTGTGAGTTTGTATTGAGCTGGAGGTGTGAGTTTGTATTGAGCTGGAGGTGTGAGTTTGGATTGAGCTGGAGGTGTGAGTTTGTATTGCAGGTCGGCACAAAGTATGGAGATTTTTATTCACATCTAACTGGTTTCTTGCAATAGTGATTTTATGTTCTCTGACAAGGAGATGTGTCTGTCCTATACACTATACACTATACAAGGCATTGTAACATAAACAATGAAAATGTTATTTCCGATAAAACTGTTTTACCTATTATTTTCATTAAAAGCTGAACACAATGCATTTCTGTTGCACCTCCACCTTTCAAGACATTTCCTAACTTATACGCATCAGAAAGCCTGTACAGACAATGCCACAGTTTCTCTTCTTTTACTGCAGCAACTTCTTTACATGGATGACACACTACTATAGTCTGAAAAAATGAAAATTATCAGGTTATCTTGATAAATTTAGTTCCAAAAGCCAAATACATTCGGGTTAATAACTTCTACATTTAATAAGAATCACTGTCTGTCTCAATATTATGAAACTCAACAGCAAATTATCAGCTTACAAATTACACAAATGTTGCATGCAGCAAGCTCTAATCAAAAAGTAATCACTTCATTTTACTTTAAACAGTTGCTAAAAACTTAAGGATTGTAAATAATATGAAAAACAGTGAAGAAATTTTACTAACATCGTCTTCTCTTACAGTTCTCTCTGATGTCAATAACAGAATGCAACTTTTGAGGTAGAACATATTATAATGATGCATTTTAGTAACAGTTCACATAAAAAATACATCACAACTCTAATTAGCATAATCAAAATAATTAACAATAAATAACATGTGTACATGTTCCAGCTCAATCATCTTGTAAAAGTTCCTTTCAGCATCGGACAGTTTATGAAGCTTGTCACGCTAAGAAAAACAGCATAGGGATTATAACCTGTACAAACCTGTACATTAACTCCAAAATCTATGCACATTAGGGAAGAGTTTCCACTTTGATTCAATGTTTCTGTGTAACAAGGCTTCATGGTCACATGACCAATCACATGGTATACTGTAGCATTCAAAACATAAGTCACTAGGTCAACTCCAGTAGCTTTAGCCATACATGCTAAAGAATGGTACGAGACATTTTCTAAGACAGCAATTTTCTTGCTTATGCAGAAATCTATGATACTGCGATCCACTATGCCTTTAACCATTAACAAAGTAATATTTAGCTAAAACAAATAGTCATAACTTTAATAATTTAAATTATGTTTCAAATAATACAGTAAGTTACACTTTTCAAAGTTTTCAAACATTAACAACTTTTTCTACTATTGATATCTGCTATTGCATAACAATCTGGCAGCTTCTGCAACCATGTTTTTAACTGTTGGATTGAATTACAAGTATAGTTGCATTTACACGATGGTGTAAAACTGCCATGGCAAAGATCAATCAATTAAAGGAAAAACAATATGACTGCAACACACAGTGATACACATAACTGAAACGACATTCTGAATATGATGACATTATTTACATTTCACAACTTTTGTCAGAGTACTTTCTTCTTACACACTGATGCAGTTATAAAACAAGAGGTGACCTGTTGAACTTTATAAGATTCTAAGTCGTAAATATGATCCCAATGTATCAAAATTCATACCACTTTCCACTGACAATAGAAACAAGATATCAGTTTAAAATATACAAAAGAAGAGCTCACTTGAACATTAGAAAATTTCTAGTTAATCAGAGAACAGTTGATATCTGGAATAATTTGCTATGTACTGTTGTGACTGCTAAATATATTCTATCATTTGAGAAAAGGTTGGATAATTACTGGAGGGAACAGCCTATCAAATATGATCACTGTCAGCAAATTATTATCAGTATGGCCCGGTCAGGTGCATACTCCGAAGATAGTGTAAATATGGAAAATGAACAGCTGATAGAAGAGGATCTGTGAGTATCTGTATGTATTTATACAAAATTTTACTCACTTGAGACAACTTTCTACAGATTTCAACCACCCAACTATTTTCCTCACCAGATGGCCTCCCATGTTGTAAAAGCTGTACTTCAACAGACTTTTTGTAACCTAGATGTCGGAAAGTTGGGAGTATCTCCCCATTTACAAGCTACAATAAAGTAAGTAAGTAAGATATTTTATTATGCTGTATTTATAGTCACCAGTAAGTGGTATGTTGTTCTGGCTATTATTATTAACCAAGATTCTACAGGAAGTCAACAGGATTGGGCATATATGTACAAAAATCTTTGAACTTGGCAGCATTACAATTTTCTGTTAGAGAAGCAGTAATAAATTGTTGTTCGAGATAACAAACAGACAAAATTCAGAGTGATTTTTTAAAACCTAATCCACGATGGTTTTAAAAGTATATTTTGGAAATAAACATTTTAATACTTCAAACTTGTCAGAATGCATCAAAATCCAGATTTTTCCCTTCCTACTGACAATGAGGTGCTAAACTTCAAGTCATCTTGTTGAGCCATTTTGGATGGAATTACTAAGTTATTGTTATTATTTATTAATTAATTAATGACTGTTTATGATGTAGGAAATTGGAAACAACTGTACAGTTGAAGACATCATGAGAATTTCAATGCTCATAACTTGACAGCAAAATGTGACTGTCATAGAAACAAATTGTTTCTTGCATCATGACCAAAGCCACAAACACTATTGAAACACTAAAAAATTGTCATAAAAATTAAAAATATTACCTCAAAGTCCCATTTAACAAGCTAGTAGTGGCCACTTAGGTAGCCTAAAGAGTATTTTATGATACATTGGGTGATGATAGTTGATGTGTATTTTGGAAATGAACATGTTGATACTTCTTACTTGTCAGTAGGATAAAAATAATTGTATAACATTTTTAAACAAAAATCCCATTCAGTTGTATTGGGGCAATCCATTTATGAGCCTGTATTCCACTGTTTGGACAAAGTAAACTAAACATTTTTTCCCTTCTGCTAAATTTGAAGTCATTTAATTGATGGTTATTTATGATGTAGAGAAATCAGTAGAAAAAAGCAGAACAAGTGTTCAGTCATATCGTCTACATTCTGCCAAAGACCACCATAGGATTCTCGTCTTACCAGAGCATTCCAAGCAACACTTTGTGTAGACTGTACCAAGCTGGCAGAGTCTTCTCCCATGTGCAGAATTAGTCCACCAGAAACATAGGATTTTGATGCTTTTAATCCTGAGACAGCAATGGAATTGATGGCATCTAAATCAACACTGGAAAAAAAGGTTTTCAAAATAAGTTTGAAACTGATAGATCATTGTCACAATAGTTTTTATGGTCAATTTCACATGTTGTCACACTGCCAGTTTTAATGATATTTTCATAATACAACCTTCATGCATTCAGTAAGACCGAAATGTATACCATTACTATATAGCAAGATCATCTAATTATATGCAGGATATGTTGTTAATTGCAAGCAATTGCAAAATGCCAGAGAAACAGTAATATCTGCTGCTGCTTATCTACATACTAGTCAGTCACTGTACCAGCTACAAGTATGATTAGAGAAGCTATTTTGCCTGCAAGTTTTTTTTTTGTGAAGTTCTTACCCAGATCCAGCCAAGAAGGTTTGCTGGCGTTGAATAGCTTTAATGGCCAATGACATCACATCTTTGGATCCATGACTTAATCCATATCCTAATAGTTCCAACAGCTTACACTCTTCTGCATCTAAAGAATCAGCATTTAGATCATCTTGTTGATATAACACCTCATTTGTACTCTCCTCAAAACCTCTGGTGTCTGCTGGAGATCTATTGCATTTTTGTACATTGAAAGGCACACTTATCATTTTATTTACTTTTTTGTGTAAATCATTTGTACTGCCGATATAACTTTTATCTGATACTTCAGTGTCACAGTTTTGCAATCTCATGCAACTAATTTTTGATTCATTAGCTTCTGCAGTAAATAAACTGGAACATACAGCTTTGTGATTCTCTTCTTTGTTTTTAACCTTTGAAGCATCTGTACCTCCATTACCTCTGCAGTTACCCTGTATTATTTGTTCAGTATCTTTCTCTTCATTTTTAAGTAGTTCAACAGTAGTGCTAGACATAGTTTTAAAGTGCCTACTATTATTTGTTATACTTGCAAAACGCTCAGTAACATTCATTTTTTTTACATTCAACCTTTTATGCAATAAACGGTTCATGCTAGATAGTGAAATATCAGATTTGTTCACTGCAGACTTCGTGTCTTGCACACTTTCCAGTTGAATTTGATCACTACACTTTTGTGCACTGTCATTTTTGTCCAGGTCAGCATAACAGATTTCTCCATTCCTAAAATATTTGCACTTCGAATCCTTTGCTTTATTTTCCACACATGTTTTGTCTATTTCACTAACAAAACTCTTTGTAACTTCTAAACTCTGATCTCTCAGTTCTGCAACAGTAGAATCAGTAGTTTTAAAATGTCTACTTTGATTTAAAATTTGGCTTGCTGATTTATGTATTTTTTTCTCCAACAATTTTTGAGTTAGTAAAGAATCAAAGCTGATGTCTCTACTATATGTTTCTACATTGTGATCATCTTCCATAACTGTAGATAATGTTTGGACGTCACATAATTCAATTTCATGAAAGCAACTATCATCAAAACAGTTAGCTTCAACATTCTTATATTTTTCTTCTGTTCCCAAAGTACAAAAATTATGCATTAAGTGTTTATCGTTTTTCATGTTTTGTTTCTCAGTGCCTGTTTTTTCTCTACATTCCATTCCTTCAAAACATGCATCAAATTCATCATCACTTTCACAATTGCCCAAATGATTTAATTTCAAATCCTGAAATGATAATGTGGATGCATGTTCCTTATCTAATTCGAGACATTTAATTGTTTCACTATCATTTGCTAAAACTTGTGCTTCCACAGATAAAATTATTTTATCATATTTTGAACATTTGTCAATTTCCTTCATTTCTGAGGGTTGCAAATTAGATGTATTACTTGTGACAGTACAGTTCTGATGGCTTGTGGTGTTGTGTAGAGAACGCCAATTTTCTGATTTAAACTGATCAGAATTTGAAGCACGTATATTTATGAAATCACCCTGCAAGTTTTCTAAAATTGCACCAGTTTTTTCGATAAGCTTCAATGATGTATCCTCTTCAGAAGATGAAATATTAGAAAAGTACCAAGATAAATCATCCTCGTCAGTAGATATACTTTCATTTGTCTTAAAACCAAGTGTAGAAACATGCCTTGCAGAGAACATTTGTTTTTCAGCCTTACTGTCATTTCGTTTTTCAGAAATATTTTGTTGATCATTAATCAAACAGTAATACATGTGTCTTTCATTTTGCTCTGGGATTTTATCTTCAGTTGGAGAAACTGCTTGCATATACTCTTCATACTGTTGAATTGCACTATAACACTGTTGATATTCTTTTGGCTTAATTTTGATATCTGTATTTAAATTGTCTTCACAGTTATTCCAGTTGTGCAACTGCATCTGCTTTAAAGCAGATTCGTTTCGCTTTTGTCCTTCAATAGTGTTGCTAGATATTTCGTGTAAAGCTACAGCAACTTCACTAAGATTTTCTATGCAATACTCAAGACTCTCTATCATGTATTGTACAACTGCAGACACAGGTGTTCCCTATAAAAAACACTTTGTACAATTAATAATTGACTGCCATGAATAATATCTGAAAGAAATGTGTGAGTCTCCAACAACATTTCATAAAAACATCATATTGTTTAATAAAGAAGAGGTCCCAGTGGCTCAGGTGGTAGGTGTCAGACTGGGGGTCTGGGTTGCGGGTTCGAGCCCTGTATGGGCCATTAGTGATTGTGTTTCTAAACAAGACACTTTACCCACATTTACTTCTCTCCACCCAAGTGAAAGAATTGGTTACCAGTGTTTATAACATTGGGAAGTATCCTGTGATAGACTAGCATCCTATCCAGGCAGAGTATATGCTCTGTCGCTTTATGCTGTTTAAAAAAAAAACTGTTATAAGCATTGGCCTAATGGGATAAATATGGCCTACAGACTTTATTTACTTTTTTACCACTGTTTAATATGCAGAAACAATCATTTACTATGTTCTACTTGATTATCTTTTATGATATACATGTATCCACTAAGAGTTACCTGTTGAATGAGCTCTAATGCACATCTTTCCCATATCACTGCCATGGCAATCAGAGTTTTTGTTCCAGTTTTATACACTTTGTGATGTGCTTGACACACTTCATTTAACATATAGTCAAATGGATCCTGAAAGAGGCAACTTTATATTATACAACGAGAATTGGTGATTTTAATTTCGATATCACCTATTCTTATAATATCCCTTTCCCTGTCATAGTAACAGTAACAGGCACACTTTCAATTCTTATTAGCAAATTTTACAGTACTAAGAATCAAAGTGCTGTTTTTAAAAAGACGCAACTATTGCCTTAGAGGTAGATCTACAATTTCAGACATTTGCTCTTTTTGACAACATTTCTTTACTTCTACACTGTCAAAAATCAACTTGAGCAAAATCTAAAACAAGGATGATCAAAATGATGAGGAAAAAGTACAGAGACACAATGTTAACTACAAACAAACTAATTAACCTAGTTTGCAATTATCTTATTTTTTTGTAAACAATTATAACTGTGCCTTTGTTTGTTCACGGTAATAAAGAGGGTAATTCCCACTCAGGCACTCACATGACTTTAATATCATAGAACAAGTTTGGAAGTAAAATGCAACAAAAAGAAATTAATTCAAATCTTACAAACACATTAATTACCTGGCGGTTACATGGTTAAACCATAGTACCTTCAGGCTACTGCTGGGGGTACAATTACTTTCCAAAAATATGACTCATGGTAAAAACTTACTTGCGAAAAACATATCCCATGGTAAAAAAATTTCAAAAAGTACACCACATGATGTAAAAAATGTGCCCTCTATGGTCAATGATATCAACAGAATTTATTTTAAGAAAACACCGCTGGTAACTAATTAGTTATTGAAAATACGTACCGCCAAAACAACTCCATGGTACTAAACATAAAAACATATATCCAATGGTAAAAACAAAGGCTAAAAAAGGGGTCCATGATGTAGTATGTATATACAGTCACTATGAATGAGGGTGTCCCCCACCTGGGCTATTATGCTACATCAGATTTCAACAAGTTTACTCAGTTGCGGTAACCTTTATTACCAGTAAGTTTTTTCTACCCAAGGCATACATGACAATACTATAACCTTTAACTAAACACGTTTTGCATTGTAAAAAAATAGGTGGTTCCAGAAATTATGCTCAACATTTCATAGAGAGCACTAAACATAAAGCACTCCCTCCACTTGAGAAAGTTCTACGAGATAACAGCGACTAATTATCAATCACAAGGATAAAAGAAACATCAATAATACTACAGTAAATAATGGTTTGATGAAATGTGCGCAATAAGAGAGGTAAACAACTCTAAAAATACAAACACCCGCATTTCACATCATGTTTTTAAAGAAAGGTGTATGGTAGCTCCTTTGACAATTTGAATTTTTCTTTTTAATAATAAAAAAGATCCATCATTTCATTACTAGATAAAAGGGAAAATGAAAGTGAAAATGGGATAATGAGATGAAAAGTTTATTTCAATAATTACTTCCTAGTACCAATCATAAAGTATAAAAGACAAATAATTCACTTAGTACTCAAGCAGAAGATTCATAGGAGTTTCAGAAATAATAAGAACAGACTTGTGTGTTTATATTACTTTTTAAAAACAGCTCATACTTTGTTATATTTCTTGCTGTTGAATCTATATATCAATAGATTTTGAGTAAGGAATACAGAAAATCACACATAGCTTCAAGCATTAATTGCAACAAAAAGACAAGGAAAGTAGAGAAGTCAGGCTCAGGAAATTTTTTAAAATCTTAAGCATATGTGAGCTGTTAATATTTAGTACAAAAATTAAAAGATATCTAGAAATCAAAACTTCTCAAAAATGGATCCAACTGAAATTATTAATAATGTATCAGACATTACTGTTATCAATGAGGGAATCTGGAATTGGTCTTCACCTGCAGGTACAAATATCAGTGATAACGTACAAATGGATTTGTTGAAGGACATATTTGGTCCAATACTTTTAGCGCTGTTAATAGCAGTAACGACTGAAGGTATTTTTTTGCCACATCTATATATAGTAATTTAGAAATCTTCCACTAAAGAATGGATATATTTATTTTCATTGGTCACTTTTCAAATAATAAAAAGATTTATCCTACAAGAATAAATGAAGTTGGAAATTCGTTGGATATAAAATCCTTATCATATTCTTTTTAAAAGCCAATTTTATAATAAGTTTTATGAAAACTGTTCTTTAGACTAAAAGTAGTATTATTTTGTTATTCCTAACTTGACTATCAAATGCATTAATTCAGTTAATACTATTTCAAAATTTAGTGCACAATAATTGATAAGAAATATGTCGTATATTTGTAGGTAATGGTTTAATCCTAATATCCTTCATACTGGAAAAAGAGTTACAAAAGCTAGATAATGCTTTCATTTTCAGTCTAACTGCAGCTGATTTTCTTGTTGGCATTTCTGTTACGCCAATGTATGCTACATGGATTCTTCTGGATTATTGGCCTTTTGATGAGACTGGTTGTTATTTGTGGCAAATAGCTGATTGTATTTCGAGCACAGCATCTTTCTGGACATTGGTAGTTATGGCAATAGACAGATACATTACAATTAGAAACCCACTGGACAAACTAAAAGCTGGTAGACGAAGGCGGGTGATATTGTTTATCATACTGGTGAGCATAATTTTATAAGTTTCTACTGTTCAGTTCATAGTTGTGGGAGTAAAATAACAGTACATTTGATTTTTTAAAAATAAGTTTAAAAAACTAAAACCCACCCACTTTTTTTAGCACTTTATGTATGTGCGTTTGAATGTCAGAATTACAATTCGTCTTTCCCAAACTGGTTCCCCCATTCAGGGCAGATAGGCAGTCTTCCCAGCTATGTGTCCTCACACTGTGCGGTTATTCATATTACAAATCAAGTATATTATCATTTTTACCATGATTTTGCTGAATTTTCATATTTTTTGTCAAAATCTGTTGTGATTCCAGAACTGAATACCTTCTCTTGCCTCAGTTTGACATTTTACCACAATTTTTTCAGGTTTGGTTAATGCCAGGAATGTATTGGGTGCCCAGTCTAGTTGCCATACCAATAACAAGAAATTACAACTTGGTCGAAGATTGTGACTCAACATTCAAAGAATTTGCATTGGCTATGTCTGTCACCATATACTGTCTATCAACCATATTGATGATTGTTTTCTACGGTTTGATTATGTATGAAATCTTACAGATTCAGCAGTCACCCACCCTGAATTATGAGCAAGACGAGCAGTCAGGTAGCCCGGGACTAGCTAAAAAGATGAAGAAGTTCAACAAACCTGTTACACTGCTAAAAATTCACAAAGAACATTTTCTACAAAACAAAAATTATTTCCCAAGGTGTGATGGTGATGATGGCAACGAAGAAAAATCAAATAAAATGTTTGCAGACCCTAGAGAGCTGTGCAGTGCTCACAACAGCCATGGTACAGAAAGTGCAGAAAATCCTGTTGCATCTAGTGGCTCTCACAAAATAACCAAACTCCACACCATTGCCAAATATTCACCAAAAAGTTACATAAACAATAATGTACGAGAAAACAATCACACTATAAATAATTCAAACAGTATGTATGCCATGCAGTTACAACATAACCGCTTTCTTTTAGAAGTCAAATTACATCACAAACAGCAGCGCCACACAGTGAGAATGCTAGGAACAATTATACTTTGTTTTCTTGCTTGTTGGTTATTATGGGATGTTAGCTGGCCACTATGTTGGTACTTCCCCGATGCTCTGCCATACACTGTGCAAACTATAGCCTGCTGGTGAGCATATGGCAACTCAGCTGTGAACCCATTTGTATACTGTTTCAGTAATCCAATATTTTGGAAGTCCATCAAGAGAGTCATTTTATGTAGGAGTAAAAAGTGCTGTAGAAGCAGATAGGAATTACGTGTTATTCCGATATCATGTCATAGTCTAGATTGCTGGCATCATTATTTGTTTCACAATGTTGCATAAATATAATTATTGTTTTGTTCACATGTTAAACAGATGTTTAGCTCATATTTATGGGCATGATAATAGGTGCAAAAAGACTGTTTTGCTGCAAACATATTTATGCCAACATATATTAACATTATTTCTTGAGCAAACTTACTTTATTAAACTCTTTATTTTGTATTTGTTGTATATGTTGTATAGGTAAGTAGTTAAAATGGATATTAAATGTGCAAGATACTTGAGAATGGAACTTTTCGGTATGGTATTATTTTTATAAAATATTCATTTAGTTCTAATATACAACAACATTTAGTCAAACGTGAATTTAAAATTAAGATTTCAACGTCATCTTATTTAGAAATAGTGACATCTGACCCCTCACAACTGTGTTTCTCACTAAGAAAAAAGGAATCAAAGACTGTTATCTCTAAGATAGTCAGGCATCAAGATGATGCTAAAAATTGTCAGCTGTTTACCTCATGGTGCATATTCTCAAGCAGCTGTGCTGTGCAACTGCAGATGATATGGTTGTCACCATCTTGAATACACTTCATACTGAAAACAAAAATATTTAAGAATGCAAAAAATTGTAATAAATAGCTCATTTTAAAAGACAGCATAATATATCCTGTAAAACATAGTATTCAAAATATATCTATTTACCCTTTAATTTCGTAAATGTCATGATATTTGAGGTATTCATCTAGTGCATGCTTTATACATGCTGTGTTAAATGCTGCTTGACAAAATGACAACACAGTCTGAAAACATAGAGTAAATTCCTAATGGTGACTGCCAAGAGAATTACTCGTCAAATCAACATTTTTACAGGATAAAAACATGCACATTGCTCTCTACAATGAATATATATGTATTCATGTAGAGATTTGATGAATTTAGATGAGATTTTGCAATTCTTCCAGTATAACTAAAGTGAGTTTCACAACATATTAATAAAGGGGATGGTGTTAGATTGGATAAGTTGTGACAGACTCTGGTGGAGGAGTCTTTAAATTCCATACACTCAGGGAACTGAAAAGGCACGATGCCATTTTAGGGGAAGTTTTCACCTCAGTCTATTTATGTTTCATTGCAAATTATATAAAATCAGCTTACCTGTTGGCATTTGCAAGCATTGATATAACTGAGGTACCTGTAACAAATAAAGCAAAAATTAATTTCTATCCCATAAAGGGTGTGTGGTGTGATACAGAACCCTTGGCTAAAAACATACCTCTTGTTAAGCACAGGGTATATTTTTAGTAACCTTTATTTACCAAACGCAAAGGGTCAGGGGTTTTTACCCTGGGCCACTCACCCCCACCAACATTTTGGCAAGTACTACCCCCAGTAATAAAGAAATCACAAGTGAAAAGGAAACTGTCAACTAAACTATATACGTTTCCAATACAAACTCCAGGATATATTACATTTTTATAATTTAAAAGCCAGCACAAATAATCCTAGTCCTGGTTTATGACGTTCTGCACTAGCTCTTGATAATCTGACTTGTTAGCTGTGTGAACAGTCATGGAAACTTACATAGCCAATTACAGTGAAAGTGTCCAAACTTTGAAATCTATGTAATTCCTACCGAATAAATCAATTAGTTCATACATCACTGTCCAGATACTCTCTCGTTATCCAACTTCAACTCCCACTAGTTCTATGGCTATTTGCAACTTCTGTGCTGGCACCCAGAGGGATTGGGGGTAATTGCCAAAAAACTTAATTGGTGGGTGAGGCCCAGGGTAAAACATGCTTACTGCATTGTAAAAACTAAATTCAGGAGTTTCAAATGGTGATGGGAGTAGTGGATGTTGAAGTTGGATAATGAGAGAGTATCTGGACAGTGATGTAGGAACTAATTCGGTAGGAATTACATAGATTTCGAAGTTTGGACACTTTCACTGTAATTGGCTATGTAAGTTTCCATGACTGTTCGCACAGCTCACAATCAGATTATCAAGAGCTAGTGCAGAACGTCATGAACCAGGACTAAAGTAATCCCAGAGTAGCCTACTATGCATTGAACTTTGAAGTACAAACTACATGAATGACCAATGCCAATGGCAATGCCCGGGTACAATGCCGCGAAAACAATGATAATAATATTGAAATTGCCTTGCCTATTCTTTCAAATACTCTGTGTTGCCATCTTGAACTTTCAAAAGCCATTGATAAAACAGAAAAAACTATTTAAATTCTTTAGCTATGAAAGTTAGCTCAAACTGAAAGAAATTTACGAGTTTCCATTTCAAAAATGTTTCTTTATCCGGGCTTTGGTGTGGCGATATAATGATTGAGGCAACATATTTTACATCAGGGTTTTACATGGAATGGAACAAATATTAAAATATTTTAACACAATTCTAAATCATGATTATGATCCCAGTAAATATATTTTTCTACAGAAAGATATTGTTAAATTACGTGAATAACCACTATAATTTATCTAGTTCTCACAACACCTCCATTAATGTAATCGCGGGAAATTTAAAAAAGGGTCAAGGTCGCAAACATGGATCCGAAAAGCAAACTATGGGTGGAAAACTTTGATTGTGCGCCGGATTGTGCAGGAATAATCCCGGGATAAAATCCCAGTATGGATTTAAATCACCTTCTTTCAAAGTTCCCTTCTTCTTGGAGAGGTTTATTTGGTGCCTTATCTGTTGAACAAACCCCAATTTTATCCGCTGCTACTTGGCTACAGCAACAGTCATCCTCAAAATATGATGGAGAAATGTTGAAATGGTCAGACTTGCTCAAACTTTTATGTGACGAAGAGCCTAGCATCGAAGCAGAAGACCTTGTTTTGTAAGTGTACAGTCTATAGTTGTCGGGCTGTTTCTACTAGTATCACAATTTAATGAGTTTACTTGTCTGTATTTCAAATAAAAAAACATTTTAATTTGGGAAATAGTATTCTTACCGTGTTGAGCTTGAATGTTTAAATACAAAAAGAATTAAAAACGGGGTATGCATGGGTAAAAATAAACACAATGGACATTGATAGGTGACACAGGTAATTATTAATTGATGGACATGATTCAGATTTTTATCTTCTTTATTTGACACGTGACATTTTTAATATATTGTTACCTTTTGACACATCATACTTTCTCAGACACATCAAATGAAACATTGATAAACAAGTTTTTTGTAAATAATTTCTCTAAATAAGTGACCATTCTATTGGTTAAGACTACAAAAGGTATTGACCCAGGTTTAACAGATTTTTTCCAACATGCCACGATGGCAAATTAACCAAGAGTTTATATATTAAATAATATTATTTTGATTATAGATAAGGAGGATGGGAATGGCACCCGGGGGGGGGGTACTCAAGGTTTTTTGACTACGGGGATGTGCCGCGGAACCCAATCCAAATTTTTTGAAATTGTATGGTAGTAATCCAAATTTTGTGAAATATAAGGGTAGCAATCCAAAATTTTAAAATATTTGAGTATGGCAATCCATTTT
>JAOXYB010062502.1:0-10543 GCA_028565635.1 Phoronis ovalis
AATCTATGGCCTTCCTAGAACCACCTTTGAATCGTCCAGGTAGCGCTTCGTCTTCGCGTCTATAGACTTATTGTTACGTGCCCTCTCGGGAACAAACATGGCCGCCAGTCGGTCATATTGGAAGTAATTGAGGTCAAAAGTATAACCGACCTGCGCTATATTTACCCTGTGCCGAATATGAAACCGATCGGGTAAAAACTGAAGCTGTTATCGTGAGACAAAGGAAAGTGTTACATACGACAACCAAAACGCCTACACTACGACAATATGCCCATCCACCACTATGTGGATGGGCATAAAAACAATAAAAGTTGGGTGAAGGTGTAATTAACTGGTGGTATAATCCTTACCTCTTAGCTTATAGTTTACGTTAGAAGTATCTTATTTTCCAATACCTGGGTGAGTTACAGGTTTGCTCATAGGCATTAAGGGTTACATCAGTCAGGAATGTTATCTCAGCTTTTTGAGCATAATCACTATAAAAGTAAATGATATAGCCTGCATAATAGTATAGACAGTAATATTCATGACCTGTCCTCTATTTTCGATAAATGTGGTATTTGAAATGATGGGATTATATTCAGTAAAATATTTTATTTTATTTCATAAGCAATTTAAATGTTTTCTCAATTCGCTGGTAAATTTCAGTGTGGAAATGTACATTATTGTGAAAGTTAGCTAGACAAGTAAGTACTTGTGTTTTTGAAACAAGGCTTGTATTTCAATAAATATTAAATTTATAAGGACTTTGATTCTACTGAAACTCTCTATTTTGATTTAGTAATATAAATTTTGGATTTATTTGAACTTTGCAGCTCGTCATTATGCAAGTATTTAGGGCCTAGAGTACAATTTTGGCAACCTGTTTTGATGGTTCTCATTGTACCCTAGACTGACATCAGTCGTTAGAAACATTGATTGAAGTTTTTTAATAAATGCATTATAGTACTAAAATACATAAAATAGTTGCTAGAATAAACTGGTAAGCTCTCTGCAATTTTGTGCACTATCATATGTTTATGTGGTCTACTGTATGTTTATGCTTTTTATATGTTTCTATGTGTAAAGCTAGGAGTGCCATATATTTTTCTCCTTTAAATTGAAAGCTAAGACTGTCAGACTATTTTGTCTTTTACATTTTTAGACAAATCTTTTAAATGACTTTTTAAGAAAATTATTTTTTAGGACATTTTTTTTTTCAGATTATCCTTGTTTAATATTAAATTTCTTTTTAAAGGATTATGTAACTGATCTGCTCGCCTAGGTCAAAGCATGTTTCTACTAGGCACAAGTATTTGTTCTACATGGATTCAAAAATTCCCATCTCTGACTATGTATTTTATCTGCTGTAAAATATTTATTTTAAGCATTTCCTTCAGAGTTTTGGGATTCCAGTCATGCAAAGCAGTTCCAATTAATATGTAGCCAAGTTATAAAATACATGTTAGCTTTGTGGATAAGCTTGATATCAGCACAGTATAAACCAAAACTTAGAAACACTGGAGTAATAATCATTCACTGCAATACTTCACTAACTTACATTCTTTTGCACAGGTGCAGTATATGTTCAAGGTGCTCCAGGTCAGCAGGTGCAACACCAGCAACCAGCAGTGCAGGCTTACCAACCCAAGGAGGAGGACATTAAACAAATTAAAGAGCTTTTTCCCAACATGGATGATGAAGTAATCAAATCTATACTGGAAGCCAACCGAGGTAACAAAGATGCCAGTATAAATGCTTTGTTGACAATAAACTCTGAATAAACTGTGCTTGCTAGAACTGTGGACAGATGCGATGTTAATAGTGAGTTGTCAGACTTCAGTCATAGTCTATTCCAACAATTGGTCTACTAACAATCATTTACATAGTATTCTAAATTCCTTAACTGAGATATTTCATTATGCAAGAAATTGTGGAAATGTTAACAAATGTAAAATGAAAAGGCAAAATTTGTGCACCACTTCACTATGATTAAATACTACCCAAGTGCTTATGAGCTAGTGAGACCAGTGAAGCTGGTAAAATAATTTTCTTTGATCGTTCCTTTTACATACATGTAAGTATTTATATAGACTTTGTAGTGTTAAAATATATTCAAAACCACAAAGGTTCTGTTTGGAGTAAATGCTTTACTGCTGATCGTAATTGTAAATGGTCATCTTTTATTAAATCACTATTAAAATCCCATATGCATACATCATTGATGCCAAACATTTGTATAACTACTTTATAATTATGGAATAAAATATTTATTAAAACTCTACAATAAATGCCTATTAAAAACAATGCACACACAGTATTAAATGCACCATCAGTATCAATGATAATTACAGTAGGTTTCCGAGTTATGCTCTCTGATAAAGTACTAAATACTGGTTTGTGACAGTTACTCCGATTTTTCTGCCGTTATCAGCTTAGTCTGTTAGGTAATAGCTAAGGAATCAAAGAATCCCGAACGGTTTCTAAAACGCGGCATAGATCAACGCGAAATGTCCTTTATACCAGAGCACAATGTTTCACACTTAGTGACCATTCAGCCTATTTAGGTACTTGCATGTATTTAGAGGGAAAGGGGACAAACTTAGTTTCCTACAGATGTGAAAGGGTCATATTTTATTTTCGTGTGGTGAGATTCATTGAATTTTATTTCTGTCCATGCAATGCGATAAACGTTATGTTTTACTTTCGTGTTTTGGGGTTGCAATAATTTGTTTATGCAATAAGATTATCATTTTTTACTTCTGTGCAATGAGATTGAACACTTTCCCGTACCCCCTCCATTTCAGTCTCATACACAGAATTTTGCAGAATGCAAGCATGATAAATAGATCCCTAGAGTATGCTATAAACATTCTGAATGGCCGTCCATGCAATTTATAATTATCTTCTTAAGAGTGCAGCCTGTCATAGGCTGTGCACAACCTGTTTATGAATGTAATTATATATTGTTGAGGTGGGAAAGGGCCGATTGTAGAAGTTTATGACTTGTGCTTCATGAAAAGGCAATTTTATTCCCTTTGAGCTGCTGTCACTACCCTCCTCCCATTTCCCTCGTCAGTGTCCTGTCACAGCAGATATTTCTGACATCATTTTACCGCATCGCAAACTAGTATTTTGTATATACGGGAGAGCATACCTCGGAAACCTACTGTAATAGTTCTTGGATATTTTGCCAGAGGCCTAAATTCTGACACCAGATCGTGTTTTACAAACCAATTTTTTTATGGCATTTATAACACCTTAACAATGCATATTATATTTCAGCAAATCTCTGAACAAAGGTTAAATGACAGCCCACTGGGGAAGCTCAAAGCTCTTACCTTCTTAATAATTTTAATCCAATCACCAGTCCAAATTCTTACTAATTGTTAGCTCCATATAAGAAAGTAACATGCATAAAAGTACAAAAAACCTCCATCTCATAATCTCATTATTTAACATACCAAAAGTGGTAATAAACAACAATGTGTGTGATCTTAAATGCAGAGATTCACACACAAAAACATGCAAAATGTCTCGGTTCTTTTATTTGCACAGAAATGCGCTAGAATGCTAAAAATATACAGATTACAGAGTATCTGCTATGCATACAAAATAAATATTTGCATAGAATGCAAGAAAACAGTACCAAGTACTAAGACATATATAAAATCCCCTATTAACCTTTTAAAAAGTGACAGAATAATCCATTTGGGACTGCAGATATCCCTACTCAACATATTGACTAGAATATTTACTTTCCACACTCTGGACACAAGATATCTTCTCCATTAGTAAGGAAGCCTCTTCCAACCATGCAAGCGTCACATTTACAACAAACGAAACATTCACTGTGCCAATGACGGTCCTCAAATGAAATATATTTGGTACCACCACTTAATCCTGAAAGATATAGCATCGCAGGTCATGCACCTTTAACCAAAACTAAATGATACAAGACACTGAAATATTTCTCTTTTAGCGAGGGAATAAGTAAAATATAATTAAATTTGGTCATAAACGTTAGAAATTCAGATTTGTTACAGGAGGGAAAGTCCAAGTTTAACACAAGACAATAATTGTTATTCAAATGTAACCTTTACATACTTTACAGATAGCAAATAAAAAATGTGTGGCTTTTTGCATTAGAATTTTTGAGAGACAAATTATCATTTTAACAAATAATAAAATTACCGGTAATTGGGTTGAAGCACCTGCAGCATTTTTTAGCAAACTTATCACCATAGCACTGTGCACAGAAAGGTTGCTCATCCTTGGATGTAAATTTCTCACCATGCAGTTCACTGTTACATTCTGCACATGTGAAACACTCCCGATGATAGCTGTCTCCTTTATATGTAACCCCTCCTTTACTAATAACCTGTCAAAACAAATAATTTACATCAGCATTAATTACTGGTAGTCCAAATTAACAAAGCAACTTACCAATTTCAGAAACAAGTCACATATGCCAATAAAGTGTAGTGTTATGTGCAAAATAATGTAAATCACACGATCTTATACTGTTGAACTGAATTTTTGTAAGTTGCCATATTTGTCAACAGGTACTATTCGAGCAAGGAAATAGTCCCGATTTTTGTCAAATTGTCCTGTGTCCATCTTTTTAAAGCAGAATAAAAAAAAATTCTAGAATGCACAAGACTGTACCCCAAATATTCTAAAACATTTCAGGGTGCATGCCCCAGTTTTGCTTTTTGCCCTGTGTGAGCTCGCCAGGATATTTATTGTCCAAATGTCCCAAATGTTCAAAAGTTTGGCAAATATGCATAGCAAACAGTGGTACATGTCAAGATTCACTTTTCATGAAGACTGCTACATGAAATCTACCAGTAAAAAAGGTTTACAATATTGCAGTATTTTCATACATGTTAGGTGTCATTTTGCACACATTAAATGCCTGCTCACTTATTTAAGCTGTTGCCTGCCTACAGAAAGATGAAATACTTACCCCAGAGCACTTAACACATCTTAGGGCAAATTGATCCTCATAACACGGGATACAAACAACATCAGAATCACGGGGAATAAACTTTTGACCAGCTATTGATTGCTTACACACCAAGCATGTAAAACATTCCTCGTGGTATTGTTGTCCCTTGTATTCAAATTTCTTCATTCCTGTGAAAATCCCAACATTAAGTTTGTTTAGTTATTTAAATAGCATAATTTTTTTTGTAAAAAAAAAAGGTATTTTGTGTAATAGTTAGTCATAGGTCCTAATTATAATACCATAAAAAAACTGTGCTGAGAGGAGGAAAACAGCTTAGAAATAAACTTAAAGATCAATTTTTACTTTCCGTGATTACCCTAGAGGCAATTCACACAACAGCTGGTGAGCTGGTCATGTCATTTTCTAAATTACAGTCAGAGTCATGCTGCTGCGATACCAAAACACAGCTTATCAGCCTATTGAAAGAGTTGTTTAGAGATCACTTTGTCTGGTGAAAGCGATGAGAAAGGGCACATTAATTCTGTTGATTAGTATCATGTACTGATATATCATACCCCCAATTTTACTTATAATAAATGACTAGAACTGATTTTTAGCTCTTTGACAATGAAAATCAAAATACCTGATCGAAACAGGTCTTTACATTGGTCACATCGTGGTGCAAAGTTCTGATCATAGCAGTTAGCACAATAAAGCGCATCATCTTTACAGGCAAATGGCTGGTCGACCAATGTGCTCTGACAGTCAAAACATTTGAAGCACTTCTCATGCCAGTGTCGCTCCTTGTAAGATAAATCCTACAAAAACATATCACACTATGGTTCTCATTTTTTTCCAAATCAATATCATATGTCAATTAAAATTCAAAAACACTGGAATCATTAATACAGAAGGGGATACAGATATAATACATTTTTTTCTTGGTCTAACAGTAATTGTAACATGTAGCACTGACTAAATATCTTTTTTAATGAAACCCTCTATGAGCAGCTAATACCTTGCAATCAGCTCCGATGGGGGATGAGCATTGCTCGCAAGTGTTAGCAAATGTCTCATCGAAGCACAATATGCAGTACATATTTTCATCACGAAGTATGTACCTATGACCCACTAGAGATTTTTTACACTTGAAACAGTTAAATGATTCATTTTCTTGACTGGTGTCCTCATCCATAGTTCAAATTTCAGCAAACTGTTATATAACCAGATAATCTGTAATAAAACATTTTTTTTATCATAAGAATTCTTTACACATCTAACATATCTGTAAAGTTGTTGCAGTTTTCCCCAGCTTCACAAAAAGAACGCTAGTAGGAGCATTTGTTGGTATTAAATTAGCTCCCTTAAACTACATAGTACTAAGTGTTTTCGGAATATATTTACAGTAAAATGCTCGATTCACAAATTACCTTGTTAAGATTTCCACAAGTTATTTACTAAGTAACCATTTTTCATAATTTCCAAAAATTGATGTACCGCAGTTTGTGAAATGATAATTGTATTAGGAACAAAATAGTGTTGGAACAAAATAGAGTTATAATAACCTTGATTTAATTTTTTAAGTATAAAACTTCTTTCTATCAACCTTTTCAAATAAAAGTGCATACAATGAATTATTTTACCAAGTCAAAATAGAAAGTTAATAACCCCTCATTCACACACCTTACTTTCAAATTTTAAATTATACTTTTCATTCATTGTTAGCCCTAGACACATTTTATAACATACCCAAAGAATAATATTTGTTGTAAAAGACTGAATTAAATTTCAACATGAAAAATATACTAGATATTTTATGCTTGCAACTGCAGTGATCATGATATTGCCATATATTGCACTAAGTGAAGTCTGTATAATTTATTGTCAATGTAAAGAAAGATTACAATACAAGCTTAGAAGTCCTATTTAGTGGCAATCCTATGATTTAAAAATATCATACATTGTTTCTAAACACATTTGTTTTTTTATTTTTGACTGATCAATACCTTTAATCCACAAACAACTGAAGCAATAGCAATCAAAAAACCAAAATTCTATTTTCTTTTTTCTATGACACTACTTTAAAAAAGTCAGTATTTTATTAACCAGCATTACATATGGTAAAATGTGTAACTTAATAATTTTATGCACATTTTTCTAAAACATTTTTAAAAAAAGGTGATGGTACATTTCACATGGCATTAATTACATGTTTTCCTTGAAACTCTAACACTTGACTGTCATACACTCAGTTACCCAGTATTTTCCTCGTAATTAGTCATAATAGTCTGTTTTTTTCATAATATTCACAACAGAAGCAAAGAAATATGTTTGTGCATGTTTTAGAACCCCCCAGTGTTGTTTACAGTTCACAGTATATCTGGATGCCAACCACATATAACATGGCAAAGGATGTATGTTCTGACTGATAACACAACATGTACTTGTACTTCAACAGTAAAACTATTTCCATATTGCATTTGGTATGTAACATATTTAACCTTTGAATATGCACAGTTTCAAGGGCACAAAGTAGCTGTGGATCTAATACCAGTAAGATACATATAGTTGGTACATTAGCAAGTCATTCCCACTCATAGGGTACTGGTTTTGGATATTTCAAAAATGATTTCTATAAGATTCGATGCAAACTAAAATTTAAATTGATTATAAATGTGAGCACTCCAAACGGGGCATTTGATTCGAAAATGCATAACAACAATTTTTTATGCACTAGATACTGTGACATGCAATAAATTTATTCTTGAATACTCTCTCATAAACAGTCAAGTAAAAGCACAGTAAACAGTTGGGTGTAAGACCAGGATTAATACCAACAAAGCTTTTTAAAAACACTTTTGTATCAATTAATTAGATAAAAAGTCAACATAATTATTTTTCTAGGTGTAAAAAATCTCAATTTCCTATTCCTAATAATAGTATTAATGTCTATTTGGCATGTTTTATAGACAAATCTAACAATTATAGAGTATGCTGCCTAAAGATTATAAAAACTTTAAATATTTGTAAAAATAGTTCTGTCTATAGCTAAGCCACTAAACAATTATATAGGATACTACCATAATAAAGAAAAAAACATAACCTGCATACCTCAGCTTTATAATAAGAAACACAGACAGCTTATAATCATAGAAAACATGAACCAAATATATTACCTGCCTAGAGAATGTGCAGCCAAGCTAATGAAAACTATTTGACTGTCATGAACATCTTTCTACTTGGGCTTCTAACTAAAGAAGCCAAATAAGGAAACATCAATCTAAAAATAGCAAGATAGAATATGCTTCAAACTTAGAGTAATGATGAAGGCTGGCAAACTCCTTCAAGTAGAAAATTTAATTCAGTTTCTTCTAAAGTTGTATTTAAAATATTTAATGAAATCAGCCGAAATTAAGCAATTTTTGTCAGAAAACTGAGCACTGCACAAGTAAACCAACTAATCTTTAAATGTTCTGGCTATACAATTCAAATACATCTCAATTTTATCTAATAGTACTTTAAAAAAAACTCCTGGGACAAATGTTCCTTTACATATTTCTAGCATTTGCACACATAAAAAATATTACATTTATTGAAATTCAATGTTATTGAAATTCCACTTCTTGATATTTTTAAAATATACTTTTACTATTAACAATTTCCAAACTCAAAAATTATCGAGGGCAGGTTTTTGCTTATATTATCACACCTGTAATCTGGGGTTATATATGAAACACACCCACTTCCTAGATTTCTGTACTTCGATATGACTTGAATATCACAACAAATCAAAAGCTTTAATAACCATCATTCTAATTGTAATATACTCTAATAACACACATTGAATTTTAATCACAATCTATGTACTTAATACAGCCCAGGTATTAATTAAGTAGGTAATTCTAGATAGATAAAACTGAAAATCTGGCAAAGCTTGTTACATATACATACAGTATACAGCTACACCTACCAGATTAAGATACAACTACATCAGCAACATGTCAGGTGTACAAGCCAAAATCAAGTCTGATAGTCCCCTCATGACGGCTGCATACTGTACATGTCAAAGATGTATAGAGTCATCAAAATGGTTATAGGTATGTGGTTTTTCAGGATCACTGCTTATGTTGTGTACATTTCAACCCTGGGATCTTTACACAACACGATGCGATTTTACCTCAAAACTGCTTGCAACAAATTGCCGAAAATAAAATCTGCTTATAGAATGCTAGATTGCACCATCAGTAATCCTGAAGATATGTAACCTGGGCTGCAGCTAGGATGGTGCTGCGCAGGTTTATCCTGAGGTTTACATTCTGCCGCAGGATAGCGTTGTGCAGGTTTACATTCTGCTGCAGGACAGTGCTGCTCAGATTGACTACCCAGTAGTGCTGCATAGACCTGCAGAATAATGTTGCATGGCGCATGTGCAGAGTAAGGATGTTGTCTATATCTTTTACTGCTATATGACCTCTTGACCCCCGGGGGGCAGTCAATATGAAAGTGGGTACGCATGTTCCAACAAAATTTTGCGTAAAAGGGTAAGTTTTTCCAACCAACGGAGCGTAACATGCGTTACGCACTTAGGGTTTGTTTTTTGGCTAAAATCACGAAAAGGGGTGCTTTTTTTGAAGTGTGACACTTCGTTAGGGGTGTTTTTTCCCCAAAAGTCACTTCCTTAAGGGTGTATTTTTTTTACAGAATTTCAGTTCGTTAGGGGCATTTTTGAAAAGCCATGTTGGAACATGGGTACCCACTTTCATATTGACTGCCCCCCCCCCCCGGTCTTGACCTCAAGGTTAATTTTATCCAGCCTCATGATGGCTTAATTCAAACTATAAACCTGTTAGAAAAGCTGTTCTCAAGATACAGCATATTGAATTTACTTTTAAATTAATTGAAACTTCAAAAAGTACAAAATCTGACCTTATATATAAAATGACCTCTGCAATTTTAACAATTTGAACTGTACGTGACTCTAAATGATCTCAAGTTCAACAATAGCCTACCCCCAGGGATCTATCTCTGGCTATCTTCAAGACACACTCTGAAAATTGGCAGAGAGAAAGAAAGAATAAATGAAAGAAATCAACATACAAACCCTTCCCTACTGCAGCTATCCTACAAGTATACCAATGTACCAGAGCAGGAGCTGAAATTCATTTTTTAAACTCTAATTCAACAGAGCAGGTCATAGCACATTTTATGTAAATCATCTTTAAAAATAAAATAATTATAGCTAAAATATTAATAGGTATATAAACTGAAACTGACCAAACAGCTTAGACCACAAAAAATAATAAAACATCATTGGATATATTGCCCATGCCAAAATTAGCCCCCTGAATGCAAGACCCAGAAACTGCAGTATTACTTGGATTTACTAATTAAATTTTTCTTTACACAGCTCTGGCTCCTGCTGGGACAAAGTGTGATAACATCTATTACCTTTATATAGTAAGCCAATAAAAGCACACTGATATAAGCTTATGTAACAACTATAAAAATAAAGTTACAGAATAAAATTTTTCTAAAGGTAGTTTTTGCTCAATGCAATATATAAAAATCATTTTAGCACCCCCGAAATACCTGAGTTACATATTTTTTTCTAAT
>JAOXYB010062513.1:0-10542 GCA_028565635.1 Phoronis ovalis
GAAATTTGATGAAAAGTTCAAAAATGAAGTTAAAAGGCCATTTAGAGGTTATCTTAGCTGATTTTGAGGCCCAAAAACTTATTCAGAGGTCAAACAATCAAAATCTCAAACTTTCATGAAACGTTCGACAAGAGGTAAAGGTCACCCAGAGGTTCTTTGGACATCAATGGATCCAGGATAATCCTAATAGGTCTGGATAACCACCTATTCCTGTGTGCAACCTGGCCTTTGCTAAAAGGCGTTTCTAGTTTTGTAGTGTGTTTGAATATACCACTAGCATGATATATTCCGAATACACAACAAAATTAATTTCCGGAATGGTATATTCAAACCACTGTTCCGTACCTATCTACATGTTAAAGAGTAGATAGCTGTTTATATAACAGCTGGACAATTGTCCTGGAATTAGGTGTTTGAAAACAACCGACTTCCGTTACATACTTAAAAACAAATAAACACAAATCACGATGAAATTTAAAGCCTATACCTAATGATATCGTATGCCTAATCTGGCATTATAACTACGAATGTTGTCTGTCTGATAGTTTTCTAATCAGTAGATTGCCGACATATGAATAATTAAATTAAATTAATACAAAAAAGATTTCGTTATATAATTAAATAAAATCTTTTCATTAAAATAAGATGAGTATATCTATAAATAATAAATTCTAGTTTTGTCCTAGAATCTCACTAGAAATCGAATTTGTTGCATAAAAGAATGAACACAATTGATAAATATTTTGATAGTAAAATGCGGCATCATCAAGCAAACTTATGACGGCAATATGCTGTTGATATTGCTTTGGATAAACTTTCAGTTTTTACTGGTTTCTTTTTCACCAGTAAGTGCGCGACAAATGTCAGCGTCACAATCATGGTTCAAAGTATACAAAAACACAAAACTGGTAAACGTCACAACTACGGAAATTGTAGGGAACATAACGTCATCACTACACTGTTTGAAATCATTTAAAATGCGTCGAACAACTGGAAAGTTTGCTTGTGCTTTTGTCAATTATCAACGTCAAAGCGGCACATGTGAGCTATGCGATGAAACAGGCAATATCGCCTATGACAATGAATGGGATCAATGGGTACTTCGACCCACAAAGGGTAAGTACAAACTAACTTCATTTACTGTTAGCCTTGTAGAAATTAATTTGTATTACAAAACATATGTGCTAAAATTATAATTAAAAATTCCCGTATAGTGACAACAAATGTTTTTTTAGCATTTTAATACTTGAAAGTATTCTTCAGATTATAAAGAAACATTATTATCGGTTTCTATCTGTTTATCAGTTCATGCAACCTGTTTATTTAGAAAGTCTTTGTAGACTGTTCTGAAATTTACAAAAAAGGAAGCTATGTCAGTGGCATATACAATATCTACTGATCACAGGTGAATAAACCAGTCAAAGTGCACTGCGATATGGATACCGACGGAGGTGGATGGACGGTAATTTTGCATTTCTTAATTTTTACTCGACATCCACTGTGTTACACGAAACAAAACAAAATTTCATCCATTTTTTTAATGTATGTACAATGAGAGATCGGATGTAACATTGATAATTTGAATCAGAAATCCACAAGCTTCTACATCCTTCTTTTAATTTTGCCCATTGTTTCATTCCGTTTATGTAGTTTACAAAGTTAATGCAGCTGACAGGTAGTTTTGTCATCCTAATATTATAGAAAGAAAAAGTTAGGCTCTGCAGTGCCAATGCAAGTACTGGTATAGCCGGAGATGATGTAGGTTAGTTTAAAATTGCAAAACATTTTAATTTTAATATGTAATTTTGGGAAAAAATATGAAACCACTCTGTTTATGTAATCTACCTAGACATTTTTTGCCTTAGTTGTAGGTCACTAAAAAGAAAGGTAACTTTAGACAGCTAAAAACACAAAAGGGGATCAGTGGAATCTATATTCATTATAATTGTTTTAGATAATAGAAATAACTGTCCTAACAGATTCTAGTCAGTACTAGGAAAAACAATCGAATATTTGTGATTATTTCAGGAAAATAAAATATCCTTGTATTTATTACATAAACCAAGGGGAAAATATGAATAAGTACATTTCCAGTTGTTTCTGTAATACTTTCTAATAAAATTAATTTTTTAACAAGAAATTTTACACGACAAAATATATAGATTTAATTTTTGCAAAGGGATTATAAAGGGAAACATTGAAATGTGCGAAAACACTGGTAGATAACACGTGACCAGTGGAATGCGAAACCAGAACTTTTGGGGCGGCCATTTTGTTCTCGCTTCGATACAAAAAACTGTCCGTATCTCCAAATATATGGATAAACTGGGAACTATTTTGGAGAGGAAACATAGCTAACAACGCAGTCCTTCAAAAAGCATTCTTGTACTTATCAAATAATATGTCTCCTTTGAGAAATCAGCGATTTTCTGTGGAATGCGTAACCACTACCTCGTTAATATGATAGCCACTTAATTTTTCTTGGTTATGTACTTTGTAATTAATAATTAATTATTCAGAAATGTGTTTTATTACATATAGCATCTGTACGTAAAATGTATTGCTTCCCGAGAAAGTACAAAGTTATCAATTAAGCTTGAATGGGTTTTCCGTTTGTTTCGCTATACACTTGCCATCTACATGAATTATGGGACTTATTGTCAAATTAATTACCGTATACTACTTGGTCGCACACTGCTTCGACACAGTTAAACGAGAATTAAGCGACTGCAACAAAAAGTCGCGGCAAGAAGTGTTTACTTTTCAAGACAATAAGTGGCGACACATATATCTGCCCATATATCTGCAACAATGCAATTCAGGAAATAATTGCAAAAAGCTAGAATATATAAAACTCTAATTCTTGTTTATGTATCTTTGTTCTTTCAAGTCTTAACCTAGTTGCTTGTTGGCCTGGTCATAGGACAGGAGCAATCCAGATATATGTTTGGTAATTTAGGACTTGCCTTTAATAAAAATATCTTTTATCTGCAACACCAGGTTCTACTGCTACTTTATCATTACACTGTACAATCATAACATCTCAATTAAAAAAATACAATAATTTAGGCAACACTTTTATTTCAAGACACATTACCATAAACATTTACGGTTTATTTATATATTCATGAACTAGTACAAAACAAACTGAGAAAAAAAATATAATCTTGTTGGGTTGTACAAAACAGTATTACATTTTTTTACTGGTGAAATAACCAATCATACGAAAGGTTTGACATTACACATAGTACATTTACATCATTAACACTTCTGTTGCACACAAGTCTGTCTGGTGAGTGAAATAAAATAAGTACCATGTGTATGTTTAGAAAACAATTATATAAAGTTGAGAAAAAAATTTCGCATTCCACTGGTCACGTGTTACCTACCAGTGGAAAATATTCCAGGTTTTTCAACTTGGAATATATATGTATGTTGTTTGAAGTATGTTTTGTTATCCTAGAAGGTAAAGCAGAAATAGATTAATTCTTTAGTTCGCAGTTGTTATTATGATAGTAATATTAAAATATTAACAATTTTCATAGGTATTTCAGCATCGTGTTGACGGCTCTGTAGATTTTTACCTGGATTGGCAGCATTACAAGGATGGTTTCGGTGACTTGAATGGAGAATTCTGGCTGGGTGAGTTTCTTTAGCAAGTAAGCCTGATCAAAAGCGCATAAAACACACTACTAAATACAACTATGACAAAGAATTTGATCCTAGTTTATTGTGGCTTATCTTGACGTTTTAATATACAAACCTTCATTTTTGATGTACATACTTATGACACTCCTTCTTTTTCCTGTAGGAAATGACAACCTCCATTACAAGCAGCGGTGGTTATGAACTGGGCGTTGATATGAAAGATGTTTGGGACATTACTGTCTATGCCAAATACTCCACATTCTCAGTAAAAAATTAAACCGATTACTACCGACTTACCGTTAATGACTTTGATGCTCTCAGTACAGCAGGTAAAGAAACATTTTTTTGCAATACGTCTCTCCCAATGTTATACGATTACATAGTAAGTAGGGTAACATGACTTGACATTTAATACAATGTAATATTATCCCGGGAACAAAGTCAATCAAGAGTTATTGTTTACCATATATAGGTTTTGTATTATTTCCCCTTGGTGTATACCTATCAAAACAATAAGCGGAACTGACAGGTGTCTCCCCGAGGTTGTTGTTACACTCGCAAAACCCAGTCTGAATAAATCCATCAGTTAGTGATCCGTACCTTCTCAACTAACGTCTCGGGGCTTAACCATAGTCAATTTTTGTTTATTATCTCGAAAAGCAGAAGAACTATAATCCCCTTATTTATATGCGAAAGTTTTGACACCAATCAAAGTACAGCTTACAATACTAGGAACTAAGCTGATAGGGGGTCGATCACACACATTCTGTCCTGCCAGAGTTTATCAATAGTCCGCTAACAAAAAGCAGCTCCCCGGCGATACCTATTCAGAATGAGTTATCATGATAGAATAGACCTGGCAGGCGACGATGGATCACACAGAGAAACAGTTGGCCAAAGTTTAATGACGTAATTATTTCGCTCTTGTTAAATTGAAGGAAGTAATAAAAAGTAACTATGGGTTCCCAGTTAGACTAGTTAAGAAGGTACGGAACTCTAACGGATGGATTTAATCAGAGTGCGCAAAACCATGATTGGAGCCATTTCTGTATACATCAAAATTATACATTATTAATTACTGCAAACATTTCATACTGATTGTCGTGCGCAAGTATTTTTTTACGGAATGTTCTTTCAGTTTTCTCAAATAACGTTCGTTGGACAGGTTTTATTTCATTATTATTTATTAAACCAACGTCTTCCAAAAAAAAACAACCATATATTTAAAATATATTTATTTACTTGCAGGTGATTCTCTGGTAGCTACTGGTGATCCTGCTAATTAAATGCAATTTTCCACTTATGATGCAGACCACGACAGGGACCTCGGTTTTCACTGTGAAGAATATTTTCATGGCGCTTGGTGGTATTCCGATTGTTTTCAAGCAAACTTAAACGGGCCTTATTCCAGGGGAGACTCAGCATACGGAGGTGTTAATTGGTATACTTTTCGCGGATATTATCACTCGCTTTGGTTTACGGAAATGAAGATACATCCGAGTGGATTTCCAAATAATAGGCAATGATGAGAAACTTATTACCAAGGTGTATGAAAAAGGATGAGTTTTCGTTTACCATCACGAACTTCCCCTGGTCAATTCTAATACACAAATTAATGCATCATAATAATTATATTTATGCCTCCTAGCTGGTTAGATATATTTATATAGTAGACTTTGTTGATAAACCTATTATCCTTTACAATAGACTAAGAAACCAGGGAAATAAATTATGAACATGTTTGAATGTTTTGGAATAAAAATAAGTAAGCCATCATAGTAAAATACCACGTGCCTACAGATGACTTCACAAATGAAAACTTCTTTGTATTTTTTCTTACGCTTTGTATTCTAAAGATTGTAGGACAGTCAGAAATTACCAGGGGGAGCATTGTTGCACATTAATTAAAAGTAATGCAATTTTTTTTTTAAAGAGACTACGATTCTTCGTTCATGGGAAATGCGCGCGAGCAGTACTAGCAATTGATCGATTAATGTCATGCTAATATAACCTTCATACATGTACATACAATCGATAACCAAACAACGCTTTCGTTTTCTGTGACAGGTGTGTGTGTAAGCAGTGTAAATCAATCGATTCTATGGAATTTATATTTTTAAATATAATTGAATATCGCAGATTCCATTAATTCATATATTATTTATACATAAATCAATTACTGTGGACGAAATGGCTTACGGGTGGTTAAAGTTATATGAAGGTTATTATAATTAATATTTATGCAAAACAATTAGCTAATTTCTCTTTATGCTTTAAGCCTAATGTCAGAGATGGAAGGGAATTCATAATTCATATATAAGTGGGGGTCCAATGTTCGCGTCACAGCATTGCGATATTGTTGTCGTTGTTTTTATGTCATTGAACTGTCTGTATTCTGGAATAAATTTAACTAGATTGATTTCAGCTCCCAAGAGACATAGATGTGAAAGCAAATATATCGTGAATCATGATGATATAACGCGCTTTAAATAGCTTGTATTCTTTAAACTACTACAAACTATGACAACCAAACTTACTTCATATTGGACAAAACAAATGATATTTGACAGAAATCGTCGATGGCCGCCACTTTTTACCAGAGAAGATGATGTAATTAATTATGTATGAGAGCTATAAAAGAGCGAGTACCTAGATGATATGAGCAGTGCCGTAAATTGGCTGCTATAATTTACTTTAGTTACTATAATTCCCGGGAGGCTCACTTGAAGAGAAGTCGGGTACGCATGCTTGTCCGAAAAAACGAGGGTATGGGGTACCTTTTTTGACGTTCGACGGAGTTCCCGGGAACCCCGTTTAGAGGTCGCCTTTTTCGGGAAAACACAATTAGGGGTATGTTTTGGGCAAATGTAACTTCCCGTTTAGGGGTTGGTTTTTCACCTACACCTCCCGTTTAGGGGTGGTATTTTGATCCTCTACTTCCCGTTTTGTGGCTTGTTTTGAACCCTACGGACGAGCATGGGTACCCGACTTCTCTTCAAGTGAGCCCCCGGGCTATAATTCATGCTACTAAAATTGCTCCTTATATTTTATAGTATTACCATAGTCGCATTTCAGCTAAAACAGTATCGCAAAATAAACCATCATCCCCATTGTTTAAATCCAGAGTATATACTAGGCTGATAATATAGCATAGGTATACATGTTGTACCCACGGCGTTGTATCTTCATCCCTCCAATGTTTAAATGTGTCAGAATTATCTAAATACTGGTGCGTGTGTTTGCTTGCAGCTTTGCTAACTATGAGTGTCAGTCAGAAGTTTGTGAGTTGTGCGCTGTAACAGGAATATGTCAAGGTTGGTAATGTTTACGAACAAGGATACACATAGATTGCGTCGAGTACTTGAGCTATTTGGCACTGAAGATACTGTAATTATAGCAAAATATGATGTACATGTAGAAAACTGGTACTGTTTTTTGTGAATAACAATTTATATTGGTTTATCGTTGGAACTTTTAGTTATAAGCACCAAAACTGCAAGGAAAGTTTTACGACCTATAAACATATGTTTTGTTTTCTTTGACCGTCAATCTCGTCCATTAAAATAAAAATCGACTTCACCTTAAATGCGTCCAAGCTTGGGCACCCTAACTACGCAAAGACATTATAGAATTAGAAAAGGTAAAATGAAGAGCAACGAAACTGGTCAGCAGTCGACGTCTGAAATATCTGAATTATGAAAGGAGGTTGGCAGAATTAAAATTGCACTTTACGATTTGGAGAAGAGAGCTTAGAGATACGATAGAGACTTATAAAACTTTGAGAGGATTTGAGAAATTTGATGCTGCAAATTTGTTTGAATAATCAGAAGTATCTCATACTAGAAGATACTGCATGAAGCTGCACGACATCAGTTTAAGTCACAGCTTGGACAAAACGTCTTTAGTCAGCGAATTATTACTTTGATTAAAATAAGTTACCAGCACATGCAGTAGAAATCGACACAGATACTTTCAAGAGTCGTCTTGATAAGCATTGGAACAGAACCGGTTATGGGTAACGAATAGGCCACCCCTAACTTATCAACTTTAACGTGGACTGGCAACACTACAAGATGATGTCGTTTAAACTGGGTTTTTTTCTTGTCAAACACAGCAACTCAACAATTATGTCATTTAAATCTTACTTCAATAAACTGATACCGGAGTTCTGCAGACTGACATATTACTTTAATATACCAAGTATTGGCAAAGCATTTAGTCCAAATATACTGCCTATTTCAAATTGCCTGACATTTCTGGCAAGTCAAAATTTATTCATCCTTTCATTCTTTGAATTATTACAGAGAAGGATACTGTTCATTTCAATACTAGTATAATTGCCTATGAACTGTTTATGAGAGATGATTTGTAATCATCAACGTGTTCAGTGAACGAGGATGACAATTACCTCCTAATTGTTAATATCTATGACATTGTTGGTACTTGAGGTATCAAAACAAAACAAATTATTTTCAGTGTTGTGCGTAATTGCATTTCTACAAATTAAGTCTCGCCAAAGATAGTACTTGGTAATAACTATTCCCTTATTGTTGAGTGTTTTTTAGCATTCCGGGGTGGCGTTGAGTGGAGTGACGTCATGTATAGGGGTAAATCAGCAGCAAAGATACATTTTCAATAATTAAAGCGGCCGCTGATAGCACTGATCCTTTATTTTTGCCGGCGTTGTGTATGAACAGGACATTATATGCTTTCATTTTGGTATTATCTTGTTTGTTGTTGAAGCCGTTTAGTCATTAGATTTTAATTTAGAAAGCAGCTGCCTTAGCAAACTGTTTTCACTTCTTTTATATTTTTAAGAATTGCATACATATATGATGGCTTTGAAGGAATGTACCACATAGGACAATAAACAGCTAGTTATTTTTCTCTAAAAAGTCGTCCAGTGAAGGAGTTAGATTCACTTCGATTTTCTGAACTGGTTTACTTTTAATATGAACCTCATTCAGCTCTCTAGGATAACTGTTCTTGCGAGTCGCCATTTTAGTTAGATCACCTCGTTCCCCTTCAAAGTATTCGTTACCATAATCTTTAGCTAACTGAACACGAACGAAATCCCATTCCGTAGCGCCACTTTGAGGATAGTTATCTGCTGAACTATTAGCAGCCGGCTCAATTTCTGCATTTAGAAAATTTAGACTTCTTTGCAAATGTTCATCTAACTCCGCTGGTTCATACAAATCTTCATCACTAGAGTTTCCAGAGATATAAGAAACTATATCAAAACCCTCTAAAACAGGATCTGCATAATCGTGTTTTAATAAATCTTTTCTTGGTACATGTACTTCGGGACCTTTTAATTTGGAATTATTTTTTCTTAAATCTTTTCTTAGTTCCCCCATGTATAGTTGTTTCGAATTTGATGAACCTTTTGACTTTATTCCATCTGTACAATAATTTGAACTGGTTGATGATCCAAAAGTTGTAACATTATCCTCAATGCCCAGTTTATAGTCAAACTTGTTGTATTTACTTCCAATATAACCATCAGCTGGTTTGCAATATCGTATAATCCATTCTACATTTTGCTTTACATTTCCTGTGGTTTTGATCCGACATCTCATTACATCTTGTATGCTGTATGTACCATACGTTTCTGCTAACTTGTCATGTATATCTTGAACTATATCCATCTCACACGATGCAACAAAGCAACAAAAATAGACCTTCGCAACAGCTTCTTGATTTACGTCACCTTCAAGCACTAAAACTGCCGGTGCATGTACATATCTATATCCCATAATTTCAAATATTTCAATTGCATTAACTGTGTACGGGTCAATATGGATCTTAAAGAATCCCCCATAAGTCTGAAATAAATGAATATGATCATAATCTATATAACATGTAATATACAAATTAAATGACAGATAAGAAAATGCTTAATGCACAATATAAACAACACTTATGTACTAGGATGTAGATAATATGACTGTAGGTACAAACACAAGTTATATCTAGGTCAAGCCTATCTATTGTTGTAATTATTATACCAGGCACGGTTTATTAATTAATCATTTTGAATCAATTAGGTCAGCAATCAATATATATTTTACCTTAATATTTCGATATTCATGTTTCCAAGGTTGATCCAAAAGATGCTTAGCATATTGCCCAATTGACATTAAAGCTTTTGCAAAACGTTGAGGTGAGAAATATTTTAGTTTTACAGAATCATCTAAGATTTTGAAAAATTGAGGAAAAAAGAACTTGATGTTGTGAGGTGTAGTTGCAAGCCAATCGTTAACATTAGAATATAGGTCGCTTATATTCTGTTGATCTTCCCGAGCTCCACTTGTGCTACAGCATAGAACTAATATTACAGTCTTGAATTTTCGGAACAATATATCCCTTTTATGTCCACGGCTACTCATGTTTCCAATTTCAGTAATTCGATCATCCATTTTGACCTTTCCAGATTATGTCAACAGTTGCAATCTGTTTACACCTGAAATTATTAAATATGTATCATCTATCCAGCTATCCCTCAGTGTGTACCTATAGTTTGCTATCACGATAAAGTCACATTATTTCGTACGATATAGATATTTGCATGCCAGCTGTTTGCAGATTTCCATTTAAATGTAATCGTTAAAGTAGAACAAATTAAGAACATAATATTATCGATTAGAATGTCAATGGTCCCAACCTATTATCTCAGCAGCTAAACACAAGGCACGCAGATGCATGATCACACATTAATTTAATAACCAACATTTTATTTCTTGTAAAACTTATCAGAACCGCATCGATCGTGTATAAATATATATTTTGGAAAACATATAAAATTCAACGTTATAAACTAGATAGCCTTTTAGCAAAGGCAGGGTTGCTCATATTGGCTTTTATGAATGTTAAATGACCTCCAATCTACCT
>JAOXYB010062524.1:0-10542 GCA_028565635.1 Phoronis ovalis
ATTTGGTACGCCATTTCGGGAAAGACAAAGCAAAACCACCTATTTTCCTTTTAAACCAAAAATTTGACATTTTCCGTGTATTATCAACCTCAAAACTCTTATACATACGAAGATGGCTTTACAACTAAAGAAACTACATCATATGATGGGCATCTGTCTGCACCAGCAGACCTCTTGTCATTATTCGCTGTCAATTTGCAATGCACATATTTTACTGCCTAGAATCCCCAGAACTGTATCAAAATAGTTTTTTTTCCTAATTTGTCCGTGTACACATTCAATTTTTGCTTGATGTGAAATTGTACATTGCTTTGTGAATTCACATTCAATGCTAAAACTACCAAAGTCAGAGAGGTTACAAAAAAATTTGGTGCTTTACCTTTCTGTAATGCATCATGTAATTGCAGCTGTCAAATCAACATTCTAGGTACACACCTAATCATAGTATTGGTGAGAAAAATCAAGTTCTTTCGTTTACTAGTATAAACAGAAACTAGATACTAAATGTTAGTAAATGTCCTGTCATTCGTACAAATGCAATTTTAAATACTCTCAACACTTGATTACTGAGACCAATATGTAAGTAAACAGCTTCTTATACTATTATTTTGTTGTAACCATATTACCAGAGAATTCCAGTTTTTGATGAATCTTTGAAACTATTGTTTCCATGGCTACTCTGAAAACATGTGAGCTATAATTCATTGTATCAACATAATGTTGAGTGCAAGGTATTGTTCCACTGTTGCACTGACTGTAGGTGATGGCTGTGAATATGCTTCACATGTAACTTATTTGTCTGCAGTATAAATTTGGACATTAGATGTACATATATTATGTGATTTCATAGACTGCATTTAATTCTAGTTTAATCGATGAAATTAAATCATCTAGTTATACACCTATGTAGAAAAAATATGTAAATACTTTTTATTAACAGAATATATATTAGTTTGAATGGCTTGTATCATTTCATTTTGTTTCTAATAAATGCAAATGTTGTAGAATTTCGGAATATTCTACAGGACTGACATATAGCTGTGGTCGTTTTCCTAGTTTTGAAATATCCAAATAACGATCGTAAAAAGATCTAAGCTACTATTCGTTTCAAATTATGGATATGAAGGCAGAATTTTCCATAATAGTATTAATGACGTCATGCGTATGTTAGACAGGTCCACTTCGCAAGAGGTAACATCGGTTGTAATCTGGATGCACCTATTATTGTACATGTAGTAGATAAGCATGTTTATAATAATAATAATTACGTATACCCCATGTGATACATGTATCCATTAAATGACTTATCTCGCCATGATTGTGGTGTATGTTTGTTGTAAGATACAGTGCTGTACAATTTTGGTTTCAGCGCAACTTGGTAGAATGGTGTGTAGCCTGCAACGACTTCGCATTCAAATAACAATCGGGGCAATTACAAGACAAAACCTAATTTTATATGGCGATGTAGTTTATTATTCGAAACAAAATTATTACATACAGTGCAGATGTTTTGAATACAAGTTGGAATGATTTACGCTTTCTGTAAAATCGACAAATTGTGTTAAGTTAAATTCAAATGTTTTTTCTGTATGTACAATCCTAACACTGTCGTGCAAATTCAGTATAGGCGCTCTCTTTCTTTCCGTGGTTACCTACCTATATCTTTATAGTTTGCTTGAAGTCTTTTCATAATTATGTATACTAAATGAAATTTATCTACTAAGTCATCCTTTTGTTCTAGCATCTTTGAAGACAGTACGAACAGTATTATTGTGTTATCATTAAAACGTTGGTATAACCTGGGACTAGTATAACTTAGTTATATTAGTGCCAGGTATAACAGTCTTGTTTTTTGTAAAAAATGTAAAAATGGGAATTAGATCTATATACAAATATATACTGTACTAGTGTTAATGTGATTGTAATAACTAAATCTGCATCCAATAAAACATTTTGGATTAATCTGATACTAATAATTAAACAATGTCATTTTTTAAAATAATAAATTCACTACGGCTCTCAATAAGTAAACGCCTTTAATACATTCTCTACTAAGAAATAGAAATTATATACAAAGAGCGATAAAATGACGATTTTTTTTAATTTAACAAAGTAAACATTCATTTTTTATGTATGTTTTAGAAGATCATTATATGTTTAAATAGAAAATATTGAAAAATTCAACATTCAGACATCCCTGTTGTATGCTGATAATCGATCTTGGAACCTGCCTCTTCTAAACGAAATTTGTTTTATGTTTTTGGTGTCTGATTGGTAATTTCGGCCTTTTTCCCCAGGTGGATTTTGTAGTTTACGTGTGATCTACCTGTGAGAAAGCTGTTGCACTGCATAAAATTCGGATCAGTTTTTACTATTTTTTGGGGAAAAACTGTACTAGAAAAAATTGAACTGAATAAAATCAGCAATATTTTACGATAATAAGCTATAAATACAGTTAAGGTAACTTCTACATGTGAAGAAAATAAACTACAAAGCATGCGCATGTATTCTCAACTTTACAACGGATACCTGACATGCCCAACTACTAAAGAAACTCCGAATCTCTTTAATCCCATAATTTGGACAAATGACACTACCAACTCGATCGGACTAGGACCGTGTTTCGTGCTTATATTTTATCATATATTTTTCTCTAGCCTAGCAGACACCTAGTGGTGACTAGCAAGTCTTACTTTAAGTTAACTGCATTTACCTACAATACCCTGAATTATATGAACTGCAACTTATTCTATTGAATCGTATGTAGCCAAAACTTTGCTTGTAACGGTGTAAATATTAGTAAACATTCAAATGTAATTAGGGTTAATATATGCCAAAGAAATCTGTTTGAGAATATAAACCAAGTCTATGCCAAATGATGTATACAAAGTCTTTGGTGTTTGGATAACTTATAATATTTATTTCCAATCAGTCTATATAAAAGATCAGTTTATAAACTTCGTTAAATATTATATTATATCCAATGACTGTAAGCAGAATAAAAAATGTCATAAATCTGTCGCCGAACTTGTAAAGCGGTCACCCGGGGGGGTTACTCAAGGTTTTTTGAATACGGGGATGTGCCGCGGAACCTAATCCAAAATTTTAGCTTGCGGTAGCAAACCCAATCCAAATTTTTTGAAATATAAGGGTAGTAATCCAAAATTTTGAAATATTTGAGTAGCAATCCATTTTTACGCAAACTGACTGATACAAACCAAATTCCAAAAATCGTTTTATGGATACTCAGTACAAACCTAAAATTAATCCAAATTACTACTGGTAGCCCGCAACAAGCGAATGAGCTGAGACATTGTTCAGAATAGTAAGTATTGTCGTAATGACTCTATCTAGCCTACACAATCAATTAAGGGAGGGATATGTCAGAGCGTGCATCATTTGTTGATGAGCTGTAAAACAATAAGTAGTCGGTGCCATGTCTGTGTCGTTGTAGGACTTAAAATCACTTAAAGCAGTAATTCTTTATGTCCCAAAGATTTCCTTTTGCCGTTTAATATTAGCTGGAATAGGGTTAGTACCATTACAGGGTGTTAAGACTTCCTCCGCCATTCCATTTGCCCATACGAAAAAACATCCCGCTCCTGGACTTACTCTAGAGACTTCATATTCGGTGAAATTATTAAGAATTATTTTCACCCTGGCGGCAATTCCAGGGTTCACTGTGCATGGCTTAAATTCTTTAATGCGGGTGACAATCCCAGAGTAGTCAGGAGATCGTGAATTGTTTAACAATATTTGACAAGCAGGCCATTTTCTTGTTATCCCTTCGTGATCTCCAAGCAAAAGTAAGGCGGCAACCATGACATCATGAACTATAAACGGTGGTTCTTTATAATGCCTTATTTCTTCCATAGTTGCTTGACCCATACTTAATATGACATTTCTTAATTTGTGAATTCTTTCTATTTTTACAACTTCGTTTATAGCTCGAGTTACCTCTAACTTCATTAAATCAGCAACGTTAGACTCTTCAGCCTTTTTAATTGCTGTTTTAAGTTTTTCACCGTCTTTCTCGTCAATCGCTGCTAACAGAGTTGATCTTATTCTCAAAGCTTCGACGGATTTCTTAGCAGTTTCAATTAATTCGGCATCGAAAGGAATTTCTGCGTTGTCTGACCCCAGTTTGTTAGTAAATTGTTGGTAATCCTGAACAGCTTCTATAATTGCAGTTATACTTTTTTTCTTAATCGCAATTTGTAATTTCTTTTCAAGCACTGTAGTTTTTGATTTCAAAACATCAAGAGCAGCTTTTTCTGCTTCATCTCGTCGTATTTTGCTAGCTGTGGTGGTCTGCAAGTGTTCCATCAGTGATGGAACGGTATCCAACTGTTTTTGCAGCACTCCAGTTTCCTGTTTTTCACGCAGTGTCTTTTCTTCTCTTTCACTTATCAATCGTTCTTCTTCCAGTTTAATTTCCTGTTCTTCTGCTTGTTTACGAAATAGTATATCAGATCGTCGCCTATAGCGAAACGCCACAATGAAATTAAGGCAGATTGTAAATCAATGTAAAAAAATTTTGTGATTGCTTTGTTGATGCCAGTGAATTATGTAAAAATAATTGAAATGTGGTATCAGTCTATTTTTAAATACAAATGGCAAAAGTCGTATTTATATTTATTTAGTTTATTTCAAGATTAAAGCATCAGAATATATATAGGTTTTTATTGTTATAATTCATACCCGTAGTGTTACTCAGGTATAAAGTGGGTGCGTACCTATGATGCTGAATGGTCTGAAAAAAAAGACTCTAAACAAGTGGTCCATGGCTATTAAAAAGCGGCACCTCTAAATAAGACCACTCTCAAAATGGTACCCTATCCAAACTTTACGACAAGGAAAAAACGGTGAATGTTTCCCCACCTAAAACCGCCACTAGACCAGGGCACTAGACATCCCTATCCCCTGAGTAAACAACCCTCTAAACAGGACTTTCATTATTGACCCTAAGTAAGACCACAGCCAAAATATTTAACCTTTTTGCGTAAAAACTGCCGACTTTCATAATATAAACGCGTAACGTGCGGATCCCAGGTTTTTCCCAATTCAAGAGGGGAGTGTATAACCCCAAAGATCACCATTAACCACTTAAGAAAAAGTAAATTCAACAACATGTACCAGCAATTTCTAAACCTCATTCACGTCCAACTGTAAATAGTACTATTCACCATTCATCATAGTTAAAACAATTCACCAATATATCAATTCACAAACTCACAATATGCTTACACATTCTGAAATCTCCTTTCAGACAGTTATGAGACGTTTTTAGACGAAAAGTATGTAATATTTATTTATTGACTTTTAATTATGAGATAGGTTGTACATTTTTACGCGTTCATTTTGCAATCAATGTCTTCAGTTTCAGGAACGTTTTGTACGCGTTTAAATATGTGTGATGTACTTTTAACTTTAATTTAAGTAGAACATTTGTGAGACTTGAAAAATAACTGTTTTTATTTATGAATCCAACATACAGAAGTATGGCTCACATCAATGGCTGATCCAGGATTTTCTGATAGGGGAACGCACATTTTTTTCAGATACAGCATTATTCATGCATACAAGATGCATAATAATAAACATTATGATGTAAAGCATAGAGATACCAGCCAACAATTTTTTAGGAGGGAGATCTTTTTACTTGGGGCATTGAGTGAGGAGTGAGATGGAGGAACCACGCCGAGCTCGGCCTTGATCACACGTGGGGTGGATGCGGGAGGAGGGTCATGTTCCCTTGGGTAGGCCATGTCCGAGGGATCCCCCCTCGGTAAATTTGGGATTTTTATATATGCTTTTTCCTGGTCTCTGATACCCTTTTTGGACATAATTTGAACATAGATCTCTCATCCAAGTGAGGACTTGAAACTCTCACTGATACAAGATGTATATTACTACAAACACAATGATCGCAAGTATATGTTCCTGTTCTTATGATACAGCAACGAGTAACACATCGCCTATAATAATAGGTACGATTTAGTGTTCTCAAAAGAAAAAAATACAGCGATGGGGACGATGTGAGGGCGAAGCGGTTCTAGTGAGATCTGAGAGCATGTTGCACAAGAATATTTTTTCCATTTTGATGCGTTTGTGTGCAATCTGATGGATTTTACAATAGTCATGTAATAAAATTGTAGTTTTAGTTGTTGTTTTTTTCAAAAAGAATTATCAGATTGGGAGAACGCATAGCAGAATTGTCCATAGTAAACAATAAATATATTGTAGTATATTGTTACTACAACTGAGCCTGCAAATCATTATTCCCAATATGTTTGATCGGATGAATTATTTGTTATATTGCCATTGTTATTCTCCTTGTCTATGACAGACTCTTTTTTGATTATATACGTTTTATTGTAATTTGCGAAATTTTACAATTTAACAGTGTCCATGCCACAGTGCGTAACTTGTCCTTGCTATATGCGTACTAACTGAAGTAGTCTAAGTTTAGACCCTAGTTGTATTTTAAATTCATTTTTGTTAAAAATTGAGTTTAAATCCCTATATAACTTTCTATCCCTATATATCTGATAATAATATGCACTATTAATTTTAAAACAAAATTTTGACTTTTTCTAGTTTATAGTTTATTTAGTACATTTATACAGTATATAGTCTGTGTTAGAGACTATAACTGAAGGTACGTGGTCCAGCGATATATGTCTGGGCTAAACGATTGTAGATACAGGCTAGTAGATATGTTAGACAGCTCATTAATCTACGTAAACAGATAACCTGTGGTGATTTCTTATTAATTTAATTGTTTTTAAAAGAATTTAACTTGGTGGATTCAAATAGGGGTTTCATCTAGCAGGTATTAATAAAATAGTATATAACTTTATTCAGTTTATAATGAAATGGAATCAGGTTGTTTTTTTATTATACTTTTAGTTTAAGTCACCGCTGAATGTTATGTGTTGTAAAGCGAACATATCTTGCTTCGAAAGGAGACCCGTATATAAACTTAATAATGGGTTTACAATGTTTTCTGTATGTACAGCAAAATCATAAAACAGATGCAAACAAGACACGCATAATTACGTTATTATTCTTTGAAAAATAAAAAGAATATATAGTATAGTCAGATTACTATACCCTATACATATAGGGTTAGTTATTAAGTTACCATCTTTTGCTTATGTTAATATTATACACATAATAACGTAAGTATGCGTATGTGATTTCATATGTGGGATATTCTGGTAACTTAATACCCTATATGTTTGGGGTATAGTAATCTCAATCGGGGATAGTACGTACCTGACGTCTTCTTCAATGTCACGTTGTTCGGATATTCTGCGTTCTCTCCTCAATGTTGTTAGGCATTGTGCCTCTGTCTCCAAAAGTTCGTCGTCTTCATCGGTTGTAATGATACCACTCTCTGTCAGAATCATATTTTCGCTTGTCATTTCCTCACTGTCCTTTTTTCTGCACCAAAGACCATATACAATGCTACCAAATAACGCTAGTAATAGCACGCAAAGGGTCGGTAAGGCAACCATTAATCGCTTTTCATCATCTGTCATATCGCCGGGGACATTGTGTTCGTTGTCAACGCTGCGATTTACGTCTTCCATATTATATCTAACTGCAGTTTTATATGATATTTATCCAACTGCGTATTCGCTATCTGAAATTATATGCAGACACGTATTTAGTAAATGAAACTCAGTTTTTTTGTGATCGATGTATATGGTCTCTTGTTGTAAACCATTAGCAAATTCGTTTCAGGGGAACAGGTTCATAGATATTAAAATTGAACTGTTTCCTATGAGGAAAGTTATCGTCTGTGCGAGGTGTTTGTCAAAGAAAAAGCGTGAAGCATTAGTATCATGCAATCGCTCTTACAATAGTGTTGTTCTAAAAATGGACATCAGATTTGACTTACCAGCGTCTTTTGTCACATGAACATGATATCGAATAATGATAATGAATCAAATGTCACAACCTCTCTAAAGAAAAATGTATTACATAGTTGCTGTTTGTGACATCATAAAAACGTCGTACCTTCAACTTCAACAAGAAGACGCTCACGTTTATCAGATCAGAAGGTGGAGAAATTAAAATGCACTCTAATAAGCGACGATACTACAGTTGAATTTGTAGAATTTCATGATAAAAAGCTTTTTTTTAACCATCTCAATTTGAATATAACATGCACTGACGTACGTTTTGGCATGATTACTAATAGAAGCTCTCGGCGTTTCTTCGGGTACCCAATATACTTATTAACAGGTATTTCCTCTTGTTTCTTGCTTCTTCGATTTGCTATCAAATTGGTTTTAATTTCGCACAAAATGAAAGAATAACAATTTGTACTGTCAGCTTTTATCAAAAAGCTACCAAATCATGTACTTTTCTAGCTTGTTCTCCGAAAATTGACCGGGAATATCTTTAGTCAATTATTAAGCCAAAAACGTAATTGAAGATGTAACACATAAACCTAATAAAAGATTATCTTTTATTTGAATATTCTACGAAGAGTTACATTTTATTCATTGCGTTTATTTAATAATGAATATAATTCAAACATAATAAATATATGTAAAAAAGGTGTTTTAAAACAATTTTAAACAAATAAATTTCGAGTTTTGTGCATTCAATTTATTGACTTGCTGAGAAAATAATTACTTTCCGCGACAATGTCTCCCTTCATTTCAAAAAATGTGCTCTAGACGTATGTAATGACAAGAAATCGGGCAAGAATTCTGTTGGCAGAACTCATTCTTTTTCCATTTCTTCAGTGGCTGTCAAAGGTTCTTTTGCATCAAGGTCTATAACACAATTTTTAGCATCTTCAAGCAATACAGTGTTATAAGGAATATCTGAAATTGTATCAAGTTCAGCTGCAAATTGCGTATAATCATCAATGGCACCCTCTAGTATACTTTTGTCGTTCTGTTTCATAGCAATTTCTATTTGTTTTATAAGCACCCCATTTTTGACTCTTGCTGCCTCTAGAGCCGCTTTCTCTGCGTCTATTTTTTCTCTTTCTAGCACCAGCCGTTCCTCCTCTTCATTGTGTATACATGTACTTTCCTCCAATACCAACCCTTCCAGCTCTTCGTCTCGATGTCTGAAAAATGATAAATATCGTGTTATATTTTTTTAAATACAGGTGTGTCTGTTCGCCTGCCAACTCATTATAGCCAATAAATTGTGAAAACAAATCTACACAAAATTATCACATACCTTTGGTCCGCCTCCAGGTTTTGCGGTTCAATAATGCTTGGCGAATTTCTCATTTGATCCAAACGTTCCTGTTCCACTTTTTCTAACATGTCGCCCTCATTCTGTTCTTTTGGTGAATTCATGTATTCTTCTTTAATTCTGACTTCTTGTTGTTTTCTTTTTCGTTTCCACAAGAAAAGCAATACACCACAAATCAGCAGTAGCAATATTCCAATACAAAGGAAAGATATCAATAAGGCTGGATTTTGACTGTCGTTTGATTCTCGTTATCACCTTTTCCTTCTCTAATGGTAGTTGTTGGGATAATTGTTGAGGTTGTCAAAGAGTCCGACATTTACATTATTTTCAATGTAATCTTGCAAGCCACCTAAAATCACAATTAACGAAGCACTCTTTAAGTGTGAAGACTACTATCAGGGACTACTAGATCACCAGCGTTTACTAAAATACTGTTCAATATATCAATGGCTTTTTTATCCGCTTGTTTAACCTTCTCAGTCTGAATAAATGCATCCGTTAGCGTCAACTAGCGTCTGGGCTTAACCATAGTCAACTTTTGTTTATTATCTCGAAAAGCTGAAGAACGATAATCCCTTTATTTCTACATAATAAAGTGTCACGAAAGTCTTGACACCAATCAAATTGCAGCTTACAATAATATGTACATAACAGTGGACTAAGCGTCGATCACACACATTCTGTCCTGCCAGAGTCTACTAAGCAAAAAGCAATACCTTTTCATAATGTCATAATGATAGAATACACGCGGTAGCTAGGCGACGGTGCTATATGGATCATGTAGAGAGAAAGTGTTATCTCGGTTGGCAAAGGATTAATGACGTAATTGTTTCACTCTGACTTGTTAAATTGAAGGAATATAACAAAAATTGACTATGGTTAATTAAGTTTATATGTTAGTTGCTTGAGAATGTACGAACACTAATGGATGGATTTATTCAGACTGCAACCTTCTTTGCTTAGTTTCAGAACTATAAAAATTCTAACCTCTCTCTTCATCAGCCGTATCTTCATCGATTTGTTCGTCCCCATCGTTGTCTATACCATCGTTGACTTCTTCATCCACAAATTCATCACAGTCGTTAAAAATCGTCCACCCGCTGGATACGCATAGCATGTGCGATCGCCTGCCCCGTACGACTACAATAAATAAACAAAAGGGATTTTATTCTGTCTTTTAATAACAATCGGTTGTTAGTTTAATTAGGTTGCTTCTAAAATGATAATTAAGTCTCCTTAGGGACTGGTCAGAAATTACCACAGGGGGGGGGGTTGGTGCAAACAGGGGGGGTCACGAATTTTTGTGCCAGG
>JAOXYB010062546.1:0-10542 GCA_028565635.1 Phoronis ovalis
TGCTGTGTAAATCTATATAATATATAGACAGGTCCAGAAACACAATGCCACTCTTGAGCAATGCCTCCTCCTCCCGGAGTATCTGCACTCAATCCACACACTGATCTGATCACAAATCCTGTTTCTTCAACTTTCAACACTTATATATTCACTTCTTAATTATTCCGGTGTCTTTCAAGAACGTTTCCAAAAAAATCATCTTTTAACATATTCATCTACATTGGAACCTGGATGTAGATATACGATGTGATTTTGAAACTGCATGGTGAGTCTTTTAGAGCACAGGAGTTTTCTCGAGGTTTGATTGGACACAGAGTGTTTTACAACCGGTTTCCAATGTAGATGAATGTGTTAAATGTGATTTTTTGGAATCTTTTTTGAAAGGCATTGAAATTTAGCGGCGGATCATGAAGAACTGAATATTTTTGGATTGGAAGTTGAATAAACAGGATTTGTGATCAGATCGGTGTGTAGATTGAATGCAGGTACTTGTTGTTTGGAGCATAAATATTGTTTCAGAACCTGTTTATATATAGATTACACAGGAGGCTGTATGGATAGTATATGATATATTTATTTCAAAATATAACTACAGTTTCTCACCAGGTGACCGTGTTTCTGACTACCCTTGAGTCTGAGTCTTGAGTATTTATACAGTCAAAGAAAAAGCCAGTTGAACTGTCTGAAATTAATAGAGGGTGTGCATATTGTAGCGGTCCCGTGCGGCCGCGTTGTATTTATTTAGCGGTGTTGGCTGCTGAGTAGGTTCTTTCGAGAAGTATACTCGCACAGTGATTGATGGTGGGTGGTGCATGTAATTAAAACCAGACAATGGTAGATATATATTTAAGAGCAGACTTTAATCGGTACTTCTTAACTACTATAAAGACTCGTTAGTAATTCAAACACAACTATAGGTAGCGACAGTTAGTAATAATATTTTCCTCTTCTGGTTCTTGTATCAGGGGCTGCATCTCGAGCGGTAAAGACCAGCCTCCACAGGATAATTCTTGATGTACTTCTGTACCAGGCCTCAACCAGGTCGATAACCATGCTGGTCGGTACCCGGGCCGCAACCAGGGCCGATTGATAACCGGACTGCAAACCAGGCCGCACCAGATCTTGGGCCGACCTGATGACAGGTCTAGGCTCTGTAAGCTTCGACGGTGAACTTCTCTTCTTGCTAAATCTTTAATTAAGTGGGCCCCGGGGGTTCTAGGAATACTTACCGGGAGCTTGTGTGCATCGATAACGGCACCAATAGTTCTCGATGTCCACGCCGCCGTGTCAATGGAGCTTTGGGACATCAATTGATCACGACTTCACCAGGAGTCTTCTGTGCACCACGCTGACTATAAACCATGTCCAGCCTCTTTTATAGTCAGCGATATAAGCCTTCTGATTGGCTGTTATAGCCAAAGGCTAAGGGTTGGCCGACATTAATACAAGTGCAATGTACGCTAGCGAAATACGGTTTAATTCTGTTAAACTATATACCCCCCATAGATCACTATTCACCACTTAAAAAAAGTAAATTCACCATTCACAAGCAATTTCCAAACCCCATTCATGTTGCCTGTAAATAGTGCTATTCACCCTATATATACTCAGTCCTCGATAGTCCATTATCTCTGATTAATAAATGAAAACACATTTAAACGAGTGGTACGTGTTACACATTACCCATGAGTGGTTTGTTTATGAATTATCTTAATGACATGCCTTGGTAGCATTTAACTTATTGTTGCATACTTGAGCTGCACTGTAGTTTGTAAAAAAAATCATAACAATTTGGTACCATAACCGCTAATATACGGTTATTGCTGACTTTCACACCCGGATACTTATTTATAACGATTTATATAGCTTCAAATAAAGGTTAATCAGACACAAGCAGAGTGATTTGCTCACCATTGAGACTTTCGATCTGTCATGGACGATGATCTTCCTTAGATCGAAAGTCTCAATGGTGAGCAAATCACTCTGCTTGTGTCTGATTAACCTTTATTTGAAGATGATCTACCAAGCTGATGAACTATTTTAGAGATTTATGTAGCCTTTGAATTACAGTTGCAATTTGGAGCAAAACAACATTTTGGGACAATTTTGAAAGTTAAAAGTTTTTTACTACATAGCAGTTTTTTATCTGTTTACAGTTATATATGGAAACTACTTTTGGTTCTGCTGTACTGTCTCCTGTGACAACTATAAGCCAGGGGGATGGTCGTGATTTCCAGCAAGATTCCACAAATTCACGGGATTCGGTGTTTAGTCATGGAGGAGCAGGGGTGAGTTAACTGTTTCACGATTTGCTCCTATTAAAACTAGATTATTTAAAAATGATCTCTTTCCAAGAGAGCAATTCCCCAAAAAATTTTAGTAGGTGTTTGTAAGCAGCATAAGGTCTAAACCCTGGAGTTCTCATAAGGCAGCTATTTGTTAAATCATTCCCCATGATATACAAATATCAATCAAAACAAATTTACAAAGCAAGTAATATTCTCTGCTGCCATATAATACCCCGGGAAAAAACTGGTGGATGGAGTTGAAACATATATATGTATTGTGGCACGTCCATATACATATATAACCATGGTGATTGTTAATGTACCTCTCCAGTCTAATTAACGTGCATGTGCATTTGCTATTAGTTATTTAATTGACCCTTGACAGAATTTGTCAGAAAGCATGATACCCAGCCAAGATACTGAAAGACAAATTATGCAACTTAGAAACAATCACAGTTATTGAGTATGCAGACTGCTTTGTTGTCTTTTGAAGTATGAAAATTGTCAGGAAATATGGAGAATATTCATCCATTTATAAATCTGTAAACACAGGATTTCTATTTCAAATAATGTTCATACAAGAAACAAGCCTTCTTTAATCCTGCTCAGCAATTTTGGGACTTTCTGACTGGTTTTGCTTTTATTAATCTGTTTGCCTTGTCTGTATTAGCTGGCAACATTTGACAATTTTTTGTAATAGTGCAATTTTATAGTAAAATTCAAATTTTTTTAAAAATCCGATTAGTATACAATAATAATACTAACATGGATAAACCTTGTCCTTCACATTCTAATAACAAGTTGCAGTAATGTTTCATAGAACACATAGAAATAAGAATTAATGTTGCCACGGATTAAAGACTCCATTTTATTAATTACTAACCATGTTCAGTATAATTTAATTTAGACAACTATAGAACAGAAAATTAACTTGAAAGATTCAAACTTCTGGCAAAGCCAAGAAACTGATAATTAAAATTTTCTGTATTGTACTTGTCTGAAGTTTCACAATTATATTGAGCATTACCGTAAACTGAAGCTCAGTCTTGTGACTCATTGAGTGAGTTTGCAGTATGGTGTTTACAACCGAACTGTAACACCAATTAAGGTACCTTAATTTAAATGCTTTGGTGTACTGCATGTATATTTATGTATATTTCCTATAGGCTTCTTATTCCAATTCTAACACATTACAAATTCGAGCACCAAATCGATCAGAGTCTAGAAACTCACATCTCTCCAACTTATCATTCAATGATGAATCAGAAGAGGTAGGTAGTAATGAGTGAATAAATAGGCCACTCTCCATGATAGAGTTGTCAAGAACATACTGAAAGTTCCATTATAAACTTTAATATTTTAGTTTTAATTTTTAAGATTTAAAACCGTGACTAGAAATGTACCTAACATGATGTATGTAATACTGCATATTTTATCCTTACTCACTACTCACGTATGAAAAGAAAGTGTTACGTTTAAATATATGAAATATTTGTCCAAGGCAAGTAATTTGCATTAAGGATTGAGTATTAAACTTAACATTTGAATTCATGAGCAACTAAATAATAAAATATAGACTAATCAAGAAGTACATTTAGCAGATAGCATACTAGTGTCTTCTATTTAAGATATCCTGTTCAGCTAATGTCAAATATCTTTCCTCCCTTAGGAAGTTGTTCTATTTATAGAAGAACCTAATAAAAAACTAAGCTGTCCCTTGTGTAAGACAATTTTTAAAGACCCGGTTATTACAGCCTGTGGGGTAAGTTCTGCTTCATTGTTGTGGTCACTGTGATAATGTAGTTGCAGCATCTACTCGTATAACTGAAATAAGGTCTGTAACTGATAAAATATTGGACTTTACTGTTAATATAACTTGTTAAAAGCTCAAAATTAATTTATAAAGAAGTTTACTCAGCTGAAGCTGTGCTAACTGTTTTATATCATTTTTACTTCTTTTTAGTAAAACTGTAAAACATTTTATAACAGTTACTGTATTTTGTAATTCAGCATACATTCTGCAGAAAATGTGTCAGCCACAAAAGATATGGTAAGTGAAACTGCCAAATTATTTCAAATGTTATAATTTTTCTTAATAATGTTGTATTAAAGTAAAATACAAAACAATCATTTCTTGTTGTAGATATCACGTTTATGTATGCATCACAAATATGTGTATTATTATGACATAAAAATTAAGTTCAATTGCTTTTATGGCCTCATATATTTGGAGCTTCCTTTCACAATATTGGTCAAAAGTGCTGCTGCGTTTCAGAAATTTAACAATAAGTTTACCAAAATTGCCACCTGTTTTCAATGAAATGGCTCTTTCTTAAACCCTAATGGAGTCCCTGGTATTTATGCATCACAAATTTGAATATTCAAATTACCACTAATTTTATAATTATGTTTCAGAAATCTGTCCCATAGATAATCAGCCATTATCAGTCATAGTAGCGAATATTGCACTTTCTGAACAAATAGGCGAACTTTTCATTTATTGTAAATATGGCTGCAAACTAGCAGACGATGGAGTCACATGGGAGCTCAATCCCAATGGTTGTCCTGCAACTATTCGTCATGGAGTACGACAGTAAGTAATACTAAACGTTGAAAACAATATGGCCACCGGAAACAAGTATTGCATTGCCCATATCTTAAAATGTTCAATTTCTTGTTGTATCTGTATGTGCAAACATTATGAATAGAGCTTGTCAACGTCATATGAATTCTATTGTACTACTTATCCGTGCATACACATTTAATTTCCCTTTTAACTGAAAGGATTTCTGGCTGCGCAGACCTATCAAATATATCATGAAACCCATTATGTCCAATGTTACGAACTAATTTCAACATCCTTTTCGCCTTCACATTAATATTTTATTCATGTTATGGTCAATAATTGTTGTGTAGTTCTTGTATTTAAGGATTATTACTAATGCCAAAAACTTACTTTCAGTGAGCATGAAAGTGTATGTGACTATGCACCTGTACAGTGCCCTAATGATATAAATTGTCCACTTCTGATTAAGAGAGAATATGAGGATCATGTCAAAAATTGCAACAGAGCAAGATGTCATCATAGTAAATTTGGGTAAGTTTATTTATAAATTAGTAAGTCATGTATATTTTGGAAATTAGGTTTTAAAAAATTAACACAAATCTAGGTACACATAATGCTCAAAAGGATAAGGCCCAATATATGTCTAAGGAGGTATGATATAATTATCCTTTCTTGTAAATGAAAAATTGTTTTGCAACAGATTTTATAAGTTAGACACTCACGTTTGGTCCATAGCTATTAGCATTACTTGAAACCGATTAACATATGTAATTATAAAATGTGGTTAACTTATCTTGGTATATAACCTGACAGACTCAATGCTAGGTACTGTGGCTAGCAGCATCAGCCTTGAACCCATTAACATGAACTGAGGGACTTTGTGAAACTAAACCAATATGTGCCAGCAGGTGCCAAAAGGTCTACAATCATAATTTGTTTTCTATCTTGAATACACAAAATTCCAAGTAACCAGTAACACCTTGTGTTGTGATAGTTTCTTATTGTACAGACACACATCCTAACTATGGCACAAGTCCATCAAAACATCCTGGATGGCATTATCTTAATTTTATTCTACCATAGGTGTCAGTTTTCTGGTACTCGCGATGAACTTGAAGGTCACTTAGAAACATGTAAATTTGAATCAATGAAGGAATACTTGCAAAAAACAGATGATAAAATTAGAGAGTTACAATTCACTGTTGCGCAGAAGGATCAGGATATTGGGTTTTTACGTTCTATGTTAGGAAAATTGATGGAGAGACTTGAAAGACTCGAGCAGAATGTGGAACTTAAAATTGGTAAGTGTGTCAGAAAATGTGTTAGCCTTAACATTTTGAAGCTACTGATCTCTTTCAAACTTCAGCTTTCATTCCAAAATTTTATCTCGTCTATTGTCTGTATAATAATTTGTCCAGCATCTTGTGATGCAGTAAGTATAAGGAAGTTGTTCCTTTTCTTTAATAAGTTGGATTTTATTTTTTCTGTGAAAAAAAATTATGGGTGTTCTAAATATATTTGATGTGGGATGCAAGGCAAAGATGGTGAATATTTTATTATTTATGATGATGTTTTTTTATTTCAGATGTAGTTGGTGACTCCATAAAGAACCTAGGATCAGAGATGGAAAACCTCGCTCAAGAACAACAGCTTTTGAATGTATGGAACACTTTTGATTTTATTTCGCATAACTTAATTGGTTTAATTGCATTTTACATCAAAACTATTTAGTTTCTGTCTTGGCTGTTAAGTTTTGGGAATTCCATGATCCAGTCTTTATTTGCTTGTTTATTTATCATTTTTGTTATAAATAACTGTTTATGTTATTTATTCTAATATTCCAGGAGGATATGGATCAGATAAAAAATCGTCTGATGGAGCTGCCACCTGGTGGTGATTATGTTCCTCAACAGACTTGGAAATGTCGTGGTACATTTGTTGGACATAAGGTGGACAGTGTTCTATTTCTATGCTTTTTACTGTGCACAAGTTTATCTTTTACCCACTGTTAAATTTGTCTAGAGTGGGAGACCACAAATATTCTGTTTTTACCAATCAAGGCTACTGGTCACAGACAAAGTGCACATATACTTGAAGTCTCCTGTGTTAATGGAATATTCAAGCATATTATGATGTTTTGAACTTTACTTACTTGTAGGGCGCTATCCCCTTGAACTACAAATATTTATTGTACATTATTGTGAGTTATATTGCTTTCTTATTACAGTTCCTATTATGTCAACTGTGTCATTCTTTACCTGAAAATAATATTCAGCTAAAGTTAAGGTGGCTAGTACCATTCGAAACAACTTATTCATACGTTATAGTTTTAGTTGAATTTTGAGTGATTAAATTTTATTAATACTCCAGGTAGTACCTTAAGTTCCAAAAGTGTATACTTTTACTATGTTGTATTTTCAATTAATTGTTATTAATTTGACATCATGTTTATAGTCCCAATAAGTTGTGTCGAATACTGCTGCCACCTTAACCTTACAACTGATATAAAATTGAAAATATACATAATATTGAAATTGTTGTATTATTTTTTGTGTTTTGTAGGGTCCAGTTTGGTGCTTGTGTGCACATGGTGATTATCTATTCAGTGGTTCATCTGACAACTCCGTTAAAGTTTGGGATACTGCTACCAATTATAAATGTGTTAAAACTTTGCAAGAACATGAAGGCATTGTCCTTGCTGTCTGTGTATATGGTAATAAAGTATTCAGTGGATCTCAAGACACCACAATTGTTGTAAGACTTAATATAGTTATTTCGCAACAGTAATGCATTTTTTCTAATACAAAAAAATCAAGTATCTGCTTAATTTCTCCGTACCAAATTCAATGCTAAATTAACCAGTGTAATGGTGTGTATATGACATTTTGTCTAATATAGTGTTCGTATTGTTTTGTGTTATTTATTATGGTTTAAAATGTAAAGAATTATTTATGAAGGGGTTGTTAAATATCTTTCTCACATTTGCGGACTTAAATGTCATGCATTGATAACTGTAATTTATTTTCTTTAATAGAACTTTACCTATTTATCCTCGCAGGTTTGGAACTTGGATGATTTTGAAAAAGTCAAGTCCATTCCAGCACATGACAATCCTGTCTGTACTTTGGCAGCAGCGAGAAATATGATCTTCAGTGGTTCTTTAAAAATAGTGAAGGTAGGATCAGGTATGGGAGAAACCACAGAAAATAAAGGATATTCTCCTATTTGACCCGTGAAATTTCTGATTGAAAAAAGGGTTGCTGGATATCAATATCCGACAGTTTACACTATCTTTCTCGAAGTCACCAAAAAAGTCTGATAAAAATCGGATACTGAATCGAAGTTCCATACTAAAATAATCCCAAGAACAGGGTTGTAATGCTGGTACAATTTTCTCAATTATCACTCAGTATTCAATGTGGGTTATCAAATAGTGGCTATACTCCTTGCTATAATCCCTAATTATTGTTATAGTAGTTAAATTTTAAAAAGATATTGTTTGGTTTACATACAAACAAGTGTTCAAGAACATATCAGATACATGGAAAAGTCCAAAATAATTGAAACTGTATGAAAATGTAGTGTATTCCATCAAATATCCCGTTTAAATACATACTTAGTTTTGTCCATTTCTAAAACAAGCATGGCTTCGGTATTGCCTGCCCATTAGGTAACGCTTCACTGCTGGTGGAAGACAACAGCATTTCTAATTCTAGAGCGAGAAGATGTCCAGTGAATGTTGGATCACCTCCGATTGAGTTCAAAAATATCCGAATGTTTTTTATAGTGCCGGACATTTCTTCCTAAAATATCTGATAAAATGAAAAATGTTTCCCATGGTTGGGTATGATTACAGTACCTAAGAACATTCAAGCTAAAGATCTAGTACTATTTGCAAGTGTTTGTTGAAATGCTGATATGTTACCCAAATGTTGCCAGCATGCGGAGTTTTTTGAGTAAATCATCACATAAGCTTGTGAAGAGATGCATCATTGTTCTTTCACAAAACCCAGTTACTGGGAACATTTGTGTTCGAAACCAATGGCTTTACCATATGCTATCAAATAGCCTATTAGTTTGAAGTAATAAATTATTCAATAATCATGTTAAGCTGACAAGATCTGTTAAAACTGCAATGTAATTAATTGTTAACTAGGCATGAGATTAGTTTGACTTTGCATTGTGTGCTTGCATATAATAAACAAGGAGTTTATGATGTAGGTATGGGATGTAAACACTCATGAACTGAAGCAGGAAATAACTGGCTTAAACCACTGGGTGAGGGCTTTACAAACAACGCAGAATCACTTATATTGTGGATCATATCAGACTATTAAGGTATGCAAACTTAGAAAATTGTTTCTTTTAAATCTGTTAAAAAAGTCAATCATAATTTTATTAAGGACGTTCGTTTTATTACAGTGAACCCATTTTGGGTGAGCAGTTTCAGTCTGTTTTGAGTAGAAAATCAGTACAAATGTGCTACCCGGGGTGCTACCACACACTAATTGCTGTGCTGTGAATTCTGGGGGTCATCACAATAATGTTTAAAACCCTTCATTTCAGATTCTTAATCTGGAGACGTTGGAATGTATTCGGGAGTTAGAAATAACAGGTGGTAGCGTTTATTCCATTGTTGTCACGAACTATCATGTTCTATGTGGAACATATGACAGTGTTATTCATGTAAGTTGTATATAAAATTTCCTCGCCTAACAATATCAGATATATCCTACTCTACTATGCCTGCAGAAAACATAAGATTCTTAATTATATAAAGTTTGCTTTCCAGAAGTTATTATTCTGTAACATGTTGTATTATGTAACTTGTAGTTTACTGCAGTTGCAGTTACATAAAACTCCCTGCATATGGTTTCACCAGTTCTTACTTTTTTGTTACTCAAAACACTGCAAATTCAAATTTTAATTCACTCTGAAAATGACTGAATGTATGATCCATTGTGTAGCCTAATCATTTTCAAAAGTAATTAATTGATAATTTAATCTGTATGTCAGGTTTGGGAATTATCAAGTTATCAAAAAGTGATCACATTAACAGGACATTCAGGGACAGTTTATGCACTCGCAGCAGTCTCTGACGCCTCCAGAACTAAAGTATTCAGTGCTTCCTATGACAGGACTTTGAGGGTATGTACAGCTGAATGGTTTGAAACAATGAGTTAAAGCACTGTCATAGTCATAAATGCATTAACTACGCAAGCATGAGTCTGGAAAGAGCTTTCATGTGTAACTGTGTGAAATGGTTTGATTTCAATTATTCTGATGACTTTTCATATCAGTTATTGTACATGAGTCAGATAAAGAAAATGCTAACTGAGTTTGAGTAAAGATTTGACTGAAAATAAAGATGAAAAAAATGATTGGTTATTTTATTTAGAAATTGGGCAACTATATGGCTTAACTAGACTTTCTAGTTATAAATTGCCTAACCACAGCTTCTGAATAAGTAATGCTAGTTTTTCTAAAAGCTTTCACATATTGTAATATAGTGTTACATGTATATTTGCAAAAATATCGCGTGTTTAACAATTCATCTAATTTTTAACGAAATATATTATTATAATGAACTTTTTGCTGTTTATCCTATCTCTAGGATACCCAGCATTGGTATCGTCTTTTACGTGACGATTTTCGATATTGTTTATTTTAAAGAAATTCCCTTTTTTA
>JAOXYB010062557.1:0-10541 GCA_028565635.1 Phoronis ovalis
TCCAGGTGAAATCTAATTCCATGACTTTTCCAGAATTTCCCCAAATTCCATGCCTTTTCCAGGCTGTGCGAACCATGCAATACATCAACACTATGAATAAGTCGACCAATGTTTTACTTTCCGATATTTATTTATATGATCATGTAATCTAACTCAGACTTTCAGTTCGCCAAATTTTATAAACAAATCGCAAAAAAAGGAATTACTATTTAAAAATTTTTCATATTCTGATTTTGCTTGAATTTCTAATATTTTACTGTAAGCCATTGAAAACCAGCAACCGGCAAAAAGTTGAATTAAACAACTAGAAGTATATACAGTACACAAATTGGTCTATAGGCCATTTTGCACTAATTCAATTTGTTCAAAAATAGAACAAACCTTCCTCCCAATTAATAAGTTTGATCTCAGTACAACAAAGAGGTGCTCCAACACGGCCGGTTGTCAAATCAAAAACATCAGTTGTTGTTCCCGCTCCACATGTCTCAGTCAGACCATAACCCTGTCCCACAGGGCAACAGAAGCAGATATTCATAAACCGTTGAGTTTCTTCTGATAAAGGAGCACCTCCAGACAACATGAGACGAATTCGGCCACCAAGTAAAGAACGTGTTTGCTTAAAGATTGTTCTGAAAATAGTCGAAGATATGAATATAGATCGAGGTTGTCAGCACTGGCATGAAATGCTTCGACTGAAAGCATAATGCTTTGTTGTAGTTGGTTAGGTCTCAATATATTTGAACTTTGGTACTGAATGAATTTTCATGGAAATTTAATTTTCTCATTTTCTTGATGAATATGTCTTGAAGCCTTAATACAACCGAGGGGAATAAAATCATAAGACATCCCTGAAACATTATTTGTTAGCTACAACCCCCAAACGCTTTGGATCTGGCTGTAATGTTTATCACCTAAATTAAAATTTTAGTTTAAAAAAAAATATAAAATGAAAATCCATTTGATGCTTTGTTACCTATTGAATATTGGGGTATCATATCCATTTTCAAGTTTTCTCTGTTTGTAACTGTATGCAAATTCAAATAATTCCTTTGTTAATACACCACTTCCATTAATTTTATCCCAAACATTTTTGTAAATTCTATCCATTATGGCCTAGAAATGAAATTAAAGTACATTTTACAACCTTTAATATTACGCTCTGACAGGTTAAACAAAAGTTGTTTTTCTTTGAAACACTTTAACATCATTAAAAATTTTTTTTATAACCTTATCATGTCAATCCTTGTTATTCCAGCTTAATAGGATATTAACAATAAACCATATTTTACAGTACCACTTGATGCTAATAAGTCACTGGTAAACTATAATAACTAACGACACATATTATTTAATTTGGACTATTTACCGGAACTGCAGCCATAAGAGTTGGTCTCAACTCAGTTGCATCCCCTTTGCAGCCTTTCTTTATTCCTGTGGACTGAAATCAAGAAAACAAAATGAGCGCTCATTACATTATATAATATCTACATCTTATGTATCAAATATTTCATAATTTCTGCTGTAATCATACAGTCACACAAATATTGCAACTTGCCAAGTAAAAATTTTCAAATAAGTTTTTAGATTGGAAAGTTTTGCCAACATCTGGGAATAATATCATTCAGTGCAGTTAGTTCATACAGTATTCAAGCAGAATGCTTTTAGCATAATAAGAATGTCATGTCATAGTACCTGATCAGACAGAGTGTTTGCCGAAGAAAATCCAATAGCCACCCCTTGAGCCATACAACCATTTTCTGAAATTAATGAGAGAAAAAGGAAATTATTATAAAAGCTAAATAAACAAAATATTACTATGAAAAGGACAAAATTTCTTATGTAACAGTACTGAACCAATGGCATCCACTGAGTCAAGTGGCTAAGCAAATCACAATGCAGGAGCATGTAAATAGCCATGGTGATCCCTTAGGCATGTATAATGCATCAGACTAAGGTATTGGAGCACTCCTAGATTCATACATGGAGCAACTCGCTCAAAGTTACATAAATTGTGCATCTGGAACAAGTAAATACACTTCATTAAGAAAAACGGCTTTATTAGTCATATTTTATAACTCGGGAAATGCAATTGTTAGCAATAGATGCAGGCATTTACATTTCGGTTCAGTCAAAACACTACAATTGCAGGTATAATTATGGTTGTAATGAAAATTAATTTTGATATGTACATAAAAATCCAACAGTACTGCAGGCAGTAGGAATGTGGATCATTTGAACTATTGTCATACCTGCACAAAGCTCCAACACATGGGCTAAAGGTAGATACCCAATATAAACATCATGAACACTGAAACCAAGAAGTACTGATTTAAAAAAAAATTAATTTACAAACATTAAATTTGTATATTCCACATTATGGAAGACACAATACAACACAACGCTACCATAAAATGGGTTGTCGGTTAATGGGTATAAAGAATTTCAATAGTTTTCTCATGGCCATTTCATCAGTTGATTAATATCCTCTATTCCCTGTTTTTATACTGATACAAATTTACCAATCAATCACAATTATACCTAAATGTTTATCTGACTTTAAAAAATCAGAAAACAAAATGAATATATGCTCGGTTTGCATGACCTAGGCCTGAGGGGGAGGGAGGTTGGAACAGCCATGCATAAGAAGACTATCAACTACAGGAAGAATTTATGTGGACTACTGAAATTAAAAGCAAATTTTTTTTCTTCAAATCACTACACAATTACAAATTTGACTTACCCTAAATTCGGTATTCTAGAACACATGCCAGACAAAGCAGCCATCAAATTACCATGAGACATTAATACTCCTTTAGGCAGTCCTGTTGAACCACTTGTATACATTATAACTGCCAAGTCGTCTTTTGTAGGAGAAGTGATAGGGGAACGAACTATAAAAAAAACCAGAATTTCCATGAACATGCCATGTGGTTCATGCAGGAAGCTTTGAAACACAGTCAGTAACTTATCACAAACTGAGCAACAAATGTCACTTGCCAGTTTGTTTCTACTGATGATTTGTAGTGAGTGCACACATTAAATGAACTGTTTACATAGACATTGAATCTTTTTATTACTATTCTCAATCTGCGCTCCAAGTTCCTCAACGTCTGACATGCTCTTCACTTTTACTCGTTCTGGAAATCCAGATACAGTTGCCTTCTTTCCACTGTAGTCCATATATATGATATGAGTCACTTTTGGCATGTGCGATATTAGTTTCTAGGAAGAATAATATTTTAACAATAAAGTATTATTCTAGCTTACTTATAATAACAATGTAAAAACCTCAGTCAACTACAGCAGAGTCTTACGCAGCCTGAAAGGCCAGTACATTTGAACATATTCCACTTTTATTTTTTAGTTTTGATTAGAAGTAGAAGCTCCTGAGCAAATTTCCAAATATATGACATGTCTTGCGTTTACCTTCAGAGTAATTTAATTAATATTTTTTTACAATATGGTTTCACAATTTATTAAGTTTTTTCAAAAAATCTGTCATTAATTTCAAATATGAAATATTTGAAATGCATAATAGGATGCATGTATCTCCTTTGCAAATTCATCTCACCAGTTCCTGGTACTAACCTCCATTTTTGCCACAAGACTATTACTGGTGATGACGAATGCCACCTCTGATTCGTTGATACCATGTACAATCGCTTCATCCCCTAATGTTGCGTATAACGTAACAACTGGAGAAAAAAAACAAAGGAAATAATATGGTTATTCAGAGAAAGTAAACATGAAACAGGGCTTTTGAGGAACAACTAAACAAAGATTAATTTGTTAGGAGCATTAGAAAAAGTTTACAACTTGGTTTATGTTTCAAAAGGTAGTTTATATTTTAAGCTTTCTTACGTGGAAAATTGTATCGGAAGCATGCTTGTGATGCCACAGTCCATTCTGCTCGTGATTCGGCAAATATCAAGATATTTTCTCTTGGTTGCTGTCCAAGAGCCAGCAATCCACTTCCTAAATGGCTGACATGTGTATTCACTTGCTCAAAGTTCTCCCATTCATATTTTCCAAGAATTTGCTGCAAACATAAAATGAATAAAATCATAAAATGTACAATTTGAATTCCTCCAGTGAAAGCTACTTTGTACAGTGGCTCTATTTACGGGTTAGGACACTGTTTGCAGTACAGTAACTATAAATTACACTTTATTGTACATAATCCAGTACCTGAAAAGCTGGCTTAATTTTTCCCCGGCAGATGATTATTTTTGGTTTAAAATTTTCTAGTGAAAGCAATGGCGGAGAACCACAAAATGTGGACGTCTAATAATCCAGTTCAACAGGCGCCTAAGCACTATGCAATGCAAAGTCTCCCAGTAAACATATATTTCCAGAACCTGCATTTTTTTTTAAAAAGTTTAAATTTGATATAATACTAAAAGGTGAAGGTCACCCTGTCTAGACAAGTTTAATACTAATACATATATCTTATCAGAGTGAATCAGTAATGAGTAAATGAGCTTATTGACTGTACAAAGCATCCCTGCCAAGTTGACAATAGTTTTTACAGGAGAGTAGTTATTTTTAGATGATTGTCTATGGAAACTAAAGGTGATTAACAATTGAGTCTCCATAACAACTTGCAAGAGTGACAAAAACTAACACAGTATTTATGGTTTTATATAATGATGCCATTAGATTCACCACAGAGACAGTGGTCTAATGACACTAATAAAATAACAGCAACACCAATTAATCGAAATGAAGAATAATATCCATATACTTATTAACCAATTAAATTATTGAAATGTAAGGTACATTTATACCAGTACATGCCTACAGAAACAAAATACCAGCAGGTTCAAAAGAATATGGAATGCAAAGTCAAACCTAACATTTGATGATAGCAGCAAGTCTTTAATTAGCATTATTGACTAAGTGTATTAGTTATTTTTATCTACAACTATGCTACTAAAATTGTCTTCCATCTGAACCTGATAAAAATACTTCTACTCTCTTCTAAAGGGAAGATGCTGCTTCCTTTTACCTATGGGATAAATATATGTGCACATTTAATTAAATAAATAACTGAATTAAACAGTCATCTTCTTTCAATATAGATACTAGCCTGCGTACAGGTTAATAAGGAATTAATTATACCAGGTTGAAGTTTATTGTATGTTGACAAATTTACTCTTATTTCTTCATGAAAATGAGCTAATTCCTACTTATTTTCCAAAGGCACCCACTATATAGTGATGGGCATAATAAATTAACAATGCTTAGTAGTGAAAAAAAATATATATATATACACACTAAAAATCATATTGTGTCATTTTGTAACCCAAACATCATTTCCATAAGCAAATAAAAATATTTAAATATTAATACTATTTATGTGGTAAAACCTCCTTGCCCTTATAACTGGTAATGTGCCACAGATGTTAGCTTTTAAGGCAAGTTTGAATTAACATATGCACTATTTACATTTATTTTGTATAAATAATTTTTTGTAATTAGCCCTCAGCAACTATGTCTCATGTTTTCTTTAATAGTGGGTACACTGGACTACAGGTTAATTTACTAATATTATTTCATACATGACCTTGGAAGAAAGAAATCAATTATCTGGTTCATTTCTCATACTATGTATAAAATGCTTCATATACTATGCAAAACAAAATTCCTTTGAGGGTTCTTACACATACTAATTAACTGGTTCAGATTATAATCCAATATCAATTAAGGCAAAGAACAGACACATGTATTAAATGCACAAGGCAGCACTTTGTACATATGATTGTCCAGTTGATCAAAAGTAAAGTGAATATACTATTTATTGGAAAGTAATCCTCAATTAAAAAGTGAGAGACTAAATCGCAGGTAGACTAACTTCAAGACATCAAGGAAATTCATAAATACATAACTCAATCCTATAGATTGCAAGCCTCCTGCCATACAAGAACCATGCACTCAATCGTCTCAAGTAGAATTCAGAGGCTTTAATTTCTTGACTTTTGAATTTAAGATTAATTATACAACTAGACCTGCAGAACTATAAAATGATTTTTTTGATAGTGTTTTATTTTTAATAATGTTACTGCTTATGATATTGCTTATGAAATATGCAATTTTGGTAGTAAAACATAGTTATTCATAAAGATTTATGTTAAGATTCCTAAGTCAGGTTGTCTTGGGCAAATCTGTTATACAACAATGTTATAATTTAAAGTGCAAGGGTAGCACTTTTTAAACAGGACAGTGAACTTACAAATAGGAATTTAATGAACTGTTATCAGGTATCAGTCAATAAAGTCTAGACTGGTAATTTTGCCCATTGATTATATAACTTGTTCCTATTTTGTGAACTCCACAACTACATCTCTTATCCAAGAGTTACATGAAAATTCTAACATTGTTTAGGCCATTAAGTTCAAACTCACCTTTTTAAACACTTTGCCATTGGGTTGCTTTTCATCTTCTTCTGCCAACACTTGCCTTGTCCCAAGACAACGATTTGGGCCAAATTCCATGACGGCTCGTCGGAACATGTCATCCATTGTAGAGCACTCAGGAAACAAGGAGGTCGTCAGGTTGGTAAAACCATCAGTGCCTCTGTATGGGGAATCTGGTGTACCGCCAACTTGAAATGCCTGGCACAGAAAAAAGTAGTAGTAATAGAGCAACTACTCAAACAAAATTGTTCAGATACTTTAAATATTTCAACTGTCCCATCAAAAACATGAGTAGCTCATTTTCAATACCACACTGGTCCATTCTACAATATGTGTGTGTGGTGTGAATTTTAATAGTGAACCCAGATGATTCTTCATTTTATTTATTTCCATTGGATGATGCAAATTTAGCACACCAATACCCATTCAAGCCAAAAGAGGATAGCTTGCAGTTAATTTTCAATTATTTTTAGTTTTTAGTTTAAGGTTGAATTGTTATACAGTTGCTTTTTCATAAATATACCAAATATGCCTTTCCTTTAAAAAATTTGCAACATGTGCTTGTACTTGTGTACATTTGCCACCTGCTACATAATAAATCACTGATATAGTATTAAAACTGGACATTTAATTTTGTTAGTCACTCAGTCATTTTGTACAATTATTTTTTAATTTAAACGATGTAATTGTGTTTTGCCTTTTTAAACATGCACTTCCACTAGTTCATCATCAAATATTATTTAGAATGCATTATATCCCATCATGCAAATGGCCCTCGAAAATGGCTAAGAAGGCAAAATAATGTGGGATCATTAAAAAAAGGGTTCTACTGAACTTGCATAAATTATGAACCCTGGACTATTTTACTGTCCTGAGCTAACTTCACTTACTCTCATTTTTGACGATTCTTCAAGCCTTTTCTTAGGGCTTGCTATTAAATACCACGGTACAAAGGTAAGCACATCATAGACAAATACCACACCTTTGACAATGCCCATCACCATGGAAACTGATATGTCTGATAGACCCATAGTTTAATGCTTGTTACTGTGAGCTTGTAAAACTGCAACAAAGAAGAACAAGTTATCAGAAGATTCACAAATTATTGTTTTTCCATTGATTATAGTTACAACCAAGTAACTTCACCATACCAAGGTATACCTATATTATGATACAGGACAAATTCTAATTTTATCAGTCAAGGCCTGTTCTTACTTCTTCCCATTGTGCAGTACTTTCATGCTTTCAGTAGCTTTACTCCCAACATATTGGCAGATATCACCAGTGCTTCATCATCTTGTAAATATAAGGACAATATATTTCATTATACATATGAATACGGGTGTGTTGCCCAAATAGATCACTTTTTCACAAATAAATCCCTAAAAATGGATACACTTTTCACAGAATTAATGTCCCTGAAATTTTTCACAATGACAAAACCCTAGAAATGGGTTGATTAATCAGAATTTCATTTAAAGGTATAGGGTCTTTTGGGGATTTTTCCAGACAAAAAAAAACAAAATCGGGTGACTAGTTATGTTACCCAGACTCTCAAAATATGGTCAGTAAGCCCCGTCTCAAAACAATCAAGGGTGGCAACCCCCCACAGTCAATAATAATATTGTCTCTTTTCGCCTCAACATATATCAGACAAAAGTAGGCACAGCGTTAAGTTAGGTTTTTTTGCCTTGGTCCCACCAAGTTTTTTGGCCAGTCCCCCAGGATTTTATATGAGACTATACATGCAAGACATCACTTATATATCTGCATCACATAAACTCCTACCTGAATGAGTTTAGAACTATAAAAGTGCCCTTCAGTCAATACTATACAGAAAGTGGAAAAATACAGTATGAATTTGTTCCATTTAATCCTAATTATTAAGGAGTAAATTTTTGTCCTGCAATACCGCCTTGGCATCACATGTTATATACACTACTACATTGGCCTGACTGACCTTGAAATTGTTTGTGTATTATGCCTTTCAAACATTTATGAACAACATTTTTTTTTCATAACCTAACAAGAAAACAAAGCTTCTATAAAGGACAATTGAAGGTGAAAATCCTAAAACAAATATCACACTATACTTCAAGTGTTAGCCTACCTTTACTACAAACTCCTTTTAAGTTGAATACATGTGGAGGACACTCCCAATTATATTTTACTACCATGCAATAGTGTACATTCAACTAATCTTATCAACCAAATCAAAGTACTACATTCCTTCTTGGTAAGGATGCACGTGTATGACCAGTTTCCCAAGATGGGCGTACCACATTTAATAGTACTTGGTCAACAGAATTTAACCAATAAGAGAAAACAAAACACTTAAGCCCTGTAAAGTTTATGCAATACTCCTCCAGGCTTGTGAATGAATCATGCGCAAAACTATTAATATAGTGCTGGTATTTAAACATTTTTCCATAATATCTTGGGCCCGGGTTAAAGTCCAAGCGGGAATTCGTGTGAATTAAGTAGACATTTGTTAGTCCGAGAAGTAAATAAAGCCACAACAATTCTGATGCGTTCAAAGGTTCATTAACCACAAAAACAACTAAATATAGAAACTGGGACGATTATACAAGAACTTTACTTTAAGCATGACGTAAAACATGTTCGTGTTTATTATTCTCTTACTACTAAAATACTAGGCTGTGCGCAAACACATACATAATCATGAATGATATGACCGGATGATTTCGTGAGATGAGACTTCAAGCTCAAATCAGAAATAGAACGATTACCCAGTTCTGTTTTTTCAGACGCATGCATTACTGTTAGTCACTACTGAAGATCAGTAGTCCAAGACAAAATATTGTTTACAAAACAACTGCCTGCATGTGGCACTTTTAATCTACTAGTTCACAGACACAGGGCACCACAATTATAAAGCGCTTACAAACGTGACGCCGGTATCGCAAATAAAAAGATGCCATTTTTTACGAAATTATCACATTATTTAAGTATTGTGACGTACCTTCAAAAGCAACTAACCATTTTTAGATAACGAACCTTTATATAAGCAGAAGAGATCTTTGTTATTGATTTTCCTTGTAAATTTGTAAATACGAAGGCTGATTATGCCGGAACAGCTTCCTATCAGGCTTTGCTTCAAATCCGCTGCGACAGCTGGTGGCATTTTTCAAAAATGACAGTTGCTCACTAGATGTCACTATTTTGCAAGGACAATAGACTATTTGCATGCTAGACTGGTTCCCTGTCCTCCCGCTAGATGTCTCTATTCCGCCTACCATCAGAGACATCCAGCGGGAGGACAGGGAACCATTTACATGCACTTGAGGGCGCCACAGTCAGATCCTTTCAATATTGAGATCGTAAAAAAAATTTGTTTTTTTTTAATTTGACTTTAGAAAAGCTTTAACCTGTGAAAATTTAACAAAGTACAAATATATTTAATAAATAGTTGTTTATGTATTGATATGCTCACAAAAAGGAGGGTATTTCTTAGATCAAAGAACATAAGATTTTTTTGGTTTGGCTCATGATCAGTATGCATGCTAAGGATGCGTTTTGTGAATGAATCGTGCAAGCGCACACGGAACTACGTCATTGATCATTCACAGAATGCGACATGCTGGGATCGTTTGAGTCTGAGACTGGTGGCTCCACCAAGTGCATGCAAATACCTATTGTCATCGTTTGACTTTAGATAGCACTTGCCAGCTGCTCAGCTTTTCCGTTCGATGTGATCCGATCGATCAGGCGAGGTGTAGGGGTGCTGCCATCTGGCGAACCATAATGAACAAAATGCTTTTTCGACTCCTCAAGTCAGAAAGTTGTAATTAAACATCACAGTATGTTCGTGTAATAACAGAAGAAGGATTGATGTGATTTAACCTCACAAAGTAAACTACTTTTTTTTAATCAAACAATAATTACCAAAATTAAATAGTACAACTTTGCGATTTTTTGTAAACTCAATATTTTCATTAGCCCAATTCACACTTATATTTGGAGCGCTTCAGAATAAAGTGCTCTATAATAAAGCGCTTCACTTTCCGTCCACACTGGCATGCTTTAATCGCTTCTATCTTCAAATATCTCGAAGCGCATTATTCTACTTTAATGCGCTTCCGATATGCGGAGCTCTTTAGTTCA
>JAOXYB010062579.1:0-10540 GCA_028565635.1 Phoronis ovalis
AGATGGTATGGGTAGGTAAATTACAAGAACAAATACAATGAAGAAGAAAAATACAATGAGATGACATGATTACAGTAAAAAAGGCAATCATCGAAAATTAAAAATACAAAAACCCACAAAGCTAACAAATATTGCACTTAACTGGATATTAGTAAGTTAATAGGTTGCAAAATTTCTCAAAATACTTTAAAGGATCCAAATATTAAATTAAAACTACATGAAAGCCTTGCAGTGACCCCACACTAACCTCAGCTTTTTGTAAACTTTTTCTGCTCCATCCAAGATGGCTGATGATGTTGTTTAGCTGCTGATCAGATTGTTCAAGGAACTGCTGCAACTCTCTGAGCTTTTCTTCTCCACTCTCATTCATTTCTAAACTCCTTATTCTCTGCTGAGAATGATGCCAGTGTCATGGGTGGGATGTCCTGATAGATTACTGACCCATGAGAACATATTTTAAATTATAATACAAAAATTGAATTATTCATTTTTTTTGAAATTCTAAAATCATCAGATGATTTACCCTGCCAAAGTTCATAAAATATACTAAAGTTTAATCAACTCAGTCTAGTAAAAAAATCAACTGTATGGTGAACATTCGCACAGCTGTACACAGATGTTCTTAGTGTGCTATTATCAAGAAGAAGGGACAGACAGTCAGATGGCAAAAAATCAATGTAAACAGCGATACGGTCACTTCGTATTTTATTGTGCTAAAATTCAACAAATGTTGTAACTCAAGAGTATATACTGCTGTGTGAAAATATTCATCGTACACGAGCAAGACCTTTTGTGATATCCGAATGACAACTGATTTTGACTAGGAAATTAATGTTAGGACCAATGAAAATGTCGGATAGGATAGGGGCATAGGCATGGGGCGAATGATTAGGACTAGTTTTTTTAGTTGAAATACTTCAACAAATTGTACCACATACATGCCATGAGGAGGGTATTTTAGCCATGACGATTAAGACAGTCCTACTTTGACTTTATTTTCAGACAAAGTTTGTTTGCCAGTGGCAGTTGAGTTGGGACAAACACTAAAGTCTAAAGCAGTTCAGTTGTTTGATTCAAATATTATTATTAAGTCGTATCCAAATTAGTAACCAGATCATAACGATGCTTTATAAATCAAAGTTGACAGCACTAGCAACACTGCACCTTACCCCCGTCCAAGGATTAATACGGCTGTACGCGGTGAAACTCACATCAGACAGGGTATATCAGACCAGCACGTTTTACACAGATAACTAGATCATGAAGTGAATTGAAGTGCCCTCTAGCGAATGTGCACTTGTAATAATGGATCCAACAGTTTCACGAAAAATTACAATTTAAAACAGTTGGACTCTTTAAAGTAAATACAGGACTTAAGGGTACTTCCTTAGCACAAATCCAAATATAATACCAGCATATTAAAGTGGATCAATTCTTCTAGTATAATAATAATAATACTTCATCCACAACCAACCAGAAGGTCTCGCCACCTGGTGGTGAATGTATTTAAAAGTTTTCCAGAGTTTATAAATAGAATCCCGAGAGGAGAGGGGATTTCTATAATGTTTACACGGGGCTGTTCCACCCAATTTATATTGAAACCCTTAACAATTTTCGCAAATGAAATTTAAATTTGTTTTGGGCTATGGTCCCTGCATGATTACCCGTTGTTGTATTAGTGGGCTATTAAGGGGGTTTTCGTGAGCAGCGAGCATTGGGGTTCATTAAGTCCGAGCAGCGAGCATTGTCTTTTGGCAGCTATTTTTTTTGCTAATCTTTTTTAACTTGTCTGTGAGGCATTTTCTTTTGGCGACCATTTTTTTTTCAACTTGCCGCGTTTTTTTAGTTGTTAATTTTTCTTGTTAAGTGCAAGCAGAGAGCAATTTTTAAGTGCGAGCATTGCATCCCCCCCAAAAAAACTACAGAATGAATGCTGGTGATTTTTGAAAATGCTCAAGATAATGTCCATGTGATGTACATATACTACACAACCAGCTCCTCTGATGTGTGATAGTTACGCTGAAAGGGTCATTGTCGTAAGGGGTACCACAGAAGTGTACCTGGCGGACAATTTCCGCAAGGCGGTAAACTTCTAGACCCATTTATAGGAAATCATAAATCTTTTACAAAACTCTGTGACCGGAACTCTTGCTCTTATATGCGATATTTCCCTTTTCCGGTCACGGAGTTTTGTAAAAGATTTATGATTTTCTATAAATGGGTCTAGAAGTTTACCACCTTGCGGAAATTGTACCCTGGGTACACTTCTGTAGTACCCCTTACGACAACGACCCTTTCAGCGATAGTTACAATTCAATGGTAAAGAGACACTTTTTTTATTTCATCTCATAGAATTACATTTCATAGAATTACATTTCATATTATACAATATTTGTGCAACTTTAATTTTACTAAATTTGTTTGAAGCTCTTAACCACAGTTAAATCAGGAAATTGGTAAATGTAGACCATGTTTCTATAAATTCATTCAAATTATTCTTTGTTGCAATTCTTCTCTCAATATCATAGTTTATTTATTGTTGATAGTCCATTTAATGACAATGTTGTTTTTTTAACATCTTTGAATGTAAATGTATCTTCTTATACCCATAATAAAAGAGTGTTTAGAGTAATTGATTGACTTTTGTTGTCTAGAACTCCTAGCATCATATTTTTAGCAGTTAAATTTACTCTTCTGTTACACTTCACAAGCATGTGACACCTAGTAACAGATTAGTATTTTAGAGGCAGTTACATTGTGTAATTTTCATGGGACAGACAGTACAGACAGATTTAGCTATTAAAATGTCTATAACACATATGTTGGTAAATTTTTAACGTGTGCTCATCATCATCATGCTTATTGCAAAGAATGGTCGCCCACACTTGACAAGAAGCTGATTGTCACCTGGACACATAAAAAGCTCCCATGATCGAAATGTCGTGTCAATTCTCAAGATTTGTGAAGTAGTAGGACATATGCTTAGAGCAGTATGCAACGTTATCTACCATCCAGTTCGTCGTGGTTGTACTGTTGTTGTGATCATAAATGGTGAAAAACAAGTCCCCACTTGCAGTGCTTGGAATGGTATTATGCCAAGTGCAAACACCAGGTGAAGGAAAGCATAGGAAATGGTTACTGAAATACATTTTTCTCTTTTAAAATTCAGCATCCCGTTAAGGGCCAATACGTAATACAAAGAGAGCTAATCAACTTATTTGTGTCATTTTCTAACTACGGTGTGTTTATGGGAGGGGGTCTTTATTGTAATTTTCAGTTTTCCGGGACAGCATTTATTAGGTATTGGTTTTGAAGTATCCGGATGGTTGATTATTGGCAAAAACACAAGATATACAGGTGCCTGCACAAGGCAAATACTTCTGGTAAGACATACTTCCAGAAAAAAGAGATTTGCTCTATATCTTTAGTTTTATTAGATTGCATAAAGTTCTTTAGTTAAATATTTTTTTTATGGTAGGCCAACTAGACCAACAATGACACTCATCAGCAATTCAATACCACGAGTAGCAACAGATTTCCCCCATCAGCCTCCTAAAATTCTTTAGCTGTCACCAATATTTCCTAACTAAATCTCAGTTTGCAGGATATATTTTCACATTTACTGAATAAATGCCAATTAAACTTTTACTAGGGCCACAACTATATCACGTTATATTTTGAACACTGGTTATTGCTTTTGAAAATTTGGTGATAACAGCAGATTTTAGGATATAATTAAATACTAAATCTATTACTATTTGAACTTAGTAGCCACTATTTTATATGCAGATGGATGCTGATACGACAAGTAGACTTGATTAAACTTAAATTTGACCAAATCAGCTATAACTATAAAACATTTTAGAGTAAAATTAATTTTTAAATACATATAGCACCATTGAACAAGCAGTTGATAATTATCAACTACTTGTGCATTAATTACATTTATAATGTAATAAAGCTAAACCTAATGCAAGGAACAAATAAATACTATAGCTCAAAAGATTATGTTGTCTGACTGGTCAATGTCAACTCTTGTATGACTTCGGTGTTATAAGTAAGGAATCAGCATCTAAAATTTAAAAAAGTCAGTTTATATGACATGGCATAGAATTTCTAATCAGACGCAAATATCTACTGGTTTATTCTTAAACAGTTCAATCCGTTTTCTCTCAACTCTTATAACCTCAGTATGTTTATGGAAATATACAATATCTCTACTGTGAGTACATTCAAATTTATATCAGTCTACCTAGATTTTTTTTGTGCAAGTTATTCAGCGGTCTTTGTGTTCTATAGGTGTTCAGTAAAAGCTGATATTTTACAAACTTGGAGTAATATAATTATGTCCTCTACAATGACAATTTTGCTGAGTCATAAACAATAACAAATAATTAAAGTGATACTTACACCCTTGGTGTAAAAGTTTATTGAGAATTAAACCTATAAATGTGTTGCTTCCTGTCTCTAATTCTTTTCTATCAATTGGTTGGAAAAACCTGAAATAAGGGTTCACAAAAATAAAAGTTAGTAAAACAACATAATAACATGCTCTTACACTGTAGTGAGATAGTTACAGAAGAAGCGGCATACTGCCTACTTCAGAAGATGTCATCAGCCACCAGGTCTATAGTGTGTTTGGTAACACAAAGTATTTCCTCATGCTACAAAGCTTATTTCATATGCCAAATATTCTAATACATGATATTTTGCAGAGTGGCAGAAGCTTGATTATACTCGACACTAGTAATGTGATCCAGTTTCTGAGAATGATGGTGCAGTGCAAGTGCAGCTATGCTCACTGCCAACTGCATTTTCAGAAATTATGCAAATTGTGCATTGCAGAAAGATCCCAGGATAATGATCTCGTGTGGCAGAATTCAAGAAAAATTGACAATAAATTATTGTTATAAATCACACATTTACCATCCTAAATGAGTTCCACACCTGGGACAAAGGCTTATTCTCCATGAAAAACTTGGGAACCAACTATGTTCTGGATGTGACTACAAACAAACAGATTCAGAAATTCAGCAGTGACATTTGTAGTGTTCAAAAAATTATTAGTGGTTTCTTTTTGCTTTATTGTATTTGAAAATATATGGGTTTGTATAAGCTAATAACTTGGGCAAGAAAATACATTTGCTCAAATTCACGAAATGGCTGCCATGTCAAAAACTTTGCAATGGAAGCAACATACTTGGTGTCACGATGAGACACTATACAATATTGACCCATAAACTAATAACAATTTCACCATTTGATCAGTTAGTAGGGTCAGCTTTGCTTTGCTTCAATGCAAAACATAATTATACATTTTTGAACTTTCCTATCAACACATTTCACTGTTTCAAAAAGTCAGTAACTTTTTCAAGAACAACTGCATTTATTGGAAGGCAGTGCATGCTTCTGGAAACCTACGAAATATAAAACTCTAACTTAGAGTTTTTTATATCCTAGTGGAAACCGATTAGATTGTATTTAAAATCATGTCATCCCGCTTAATCTAATTACAATTTCAACTTTTGGCAACAGCAAAGAAGTGTCACCTTTTCAATACATTTTTGTAATTTTCTCTATTGACACAATTCATTGTTTCAATACGTCAGTAACTTCTTCTGGAACAACTATTTATTAGGTAGGTAGTGAATGTCAGATTAACCCGCAATCCTTACACTTTTTCACAATCTCCCTTTGGTAAAAAATAAACAACATGAAACTAGAAAGAGTCTAATTCAAATAACTGTGGCATTTGAAAGTTATGAAAAAAACTTTTTATCCAAGACTTACATCTTCCAGTTCAAATGAATCCGCCTTTGTGAGAGTTATTAGTTCAAATGTGCTACCTAAAATATAAAAATATAACTTGCATGAATTTAATGAATAAATACAGAACAGAACAGGTGCCTACATGTGGCATAAAATAAATGGGTTGAATCTGAATCAAATTCTTTCAAGGTGAAAAACAGCAAACTTCTACTAAATAAAACAGGTGTTTGAGCTGTACTCGTGTTAAGCACTGTTCGCATAGGAAGAAATAATCAATTCGTGACTAAACTCACTTTCAAGATTAATCCATATTTCTTTTTGCAAAAGCTTGCAGGATAAAACATGAAAGGTAAAACCAAAAGGAGGCGACGTAGAGAAATAAAATGTCACAATCATTCCTGCTCATATGTAGGTCAGTCTGCTAACTAGGAACAGTAGTCCAATCATGTTTGAATATTATAGTGCGAACGATCAGAATTTTACAAGTTTTCCAGACTAATAATTTGATTGTGATTGTCAATGTGAACAGGAGTACAAATAGGTGTCAAGGTCTTTGTAAAAGGCTTTTAAGGTTAATGCGCATACGGTCGCAAATCCGACTAAGCTTGAGGGCATTCATGGACATTATGCTGAGTTTGCATCCGGTTATATCTATAGAAGTATATTTATTTAATTACTGTGGTTTTCGTGAGCAGCGAGCATTGGTGTCTGTTAAGTACGAGCAGCAAGCACTGTCTTTTGGCATCCCAATTTTTGTTAACTATTTTCTTTTGCCGACCTTTTTTTTTTGGTTGTCGATTTTTATGGCGACCGTTTTTGTTTTTTTTGACCTTTTTTTGTTGTTAAGTGCGAGCAGCAAGCATTGCCAATTTTTAAGTGCGAGCATTGCATCCTGGGGCATACCACCCTCTACATGCATTGTGATCAGGTGGTATGATATAATATAATATCATGCATCTGTTCAAAAAATTTAAATTTAATATTTTAGCCTAATATGTATAATTTATATTTATACAGATAGCATGGCATTATATAATATACTTATACAACATTTCAATTAGACCAACAGCAATACTGACGTTTACAACAGCAGCTTTTCTCCCAGCACTATGCCAGGGGCACTATTCCACTAAGCAATCTTTATGGCACTGATCTAGTGTTAAGTACTTAGTAGTAATGTCCAAGTACTTCTGTTATCTTCAGACATGTTCATTTGTTTTAGACTGGCCCAAGGAAGACAGTAGTAAACAGCTGCGGTGCCCGCAGCGAGTTTGAATGCTGATGAAAATTTGTCGTTTGTTCAAATCTCAAATATCACTTACATTATATGTGTATATCTTAGTAGTTATTGATATTTCTATAGTGGGGAATCCCACGTGATGTAATATACATCTTGCTGGTCTCCGATTTTAAAGGCATGAGTGACACAGTGTGTTGAAGATATTCATACCTTCAGGGTTTTGGAAAAGTTGAATCAGTACATTAGACACACCAAGTATTGTGTCATTTCTCTGATGAAGAGCTAGTTTACTTGGTACCCTTTTTAGATCAACAGCATCTGCTACTTCGTGTCCACAGTTTCTACACAGCAATACATCTAAAAATTGCAATGTAAAATTTTTCAATTTTATTATTTTGATTTTGTAGCAGTTAGTCAACCAACAATCTGAATAAATTCATTTGTTACTTGTTAGTATTTCATTCCTCCTCGACTAATTTGGTTGCGCAGAAACAGAACTAAATAAACGGTGGATTAATTTATTCAGACCGATAGAAGCATTACTGTGAGTATGAGTGCGTCCATAACTAGAAGTATATAGACTTAAAGTCTATAGACTTTATACTTTTAGTTATACACACACTCATCTGTGTCATATACTAATTTATACTATAAAATAATAAAGATAAATAAAGTATAAACTAACACAAAAAACACACAACTCAGACTGTAGCATCTGCCCGGTGGAATTATCATAAGATATACATACCTTCAATTTCATCGGAAAACGCATAACAATATGCAAACAAAAACAGAGTCAAAATCTTAATCAAGAGTTCACATTTCGAGAAAATTTGTCTCAAGTCTTGCCTCGAAAAAATGCTTGTGGAGGCTGCCATCTTGATACAGATTCGTTCCCACACAAAATAGCATTCGAACAATACGCTCGTATAGTCAATTAGTTTGTTTTCGTTAAATATTATTTTCCGTCAATGCAGAGTCTTTTATTTGAAAGGCTTGTTGCATAAAGGTTAGCGTGCATGAGCTGTTATTTCAGGATATTCACAAATTAGGTCAGTGTGGCTGGCAAAGTCATAACAGCTGTTCAGGGTGTGGGAGGTTGGCTGTTCTACCTGTCATAATTTAGTGGAAATGTTATGTATTTTGAAATTATTACGTTCCTATTTCTGCAGATGCAATTTTAAATACGTTTTAATGTAGATAATTAAAATATAGATACTATTTACGCAGTGATTTTCGAGATAAAAAGGTACTATTTTGCAAGCCTAAACTTGCCATACTTTTAGAGGGGGTACCATAGATTAATTCATTCAACGTAAACAGCCGCCATTTTTTCTTATTGCGAAGTAGCTTTTAGAGAATTTAAAATCGTTTCTACGCTATGTTTCTCATCTCTATTCATTCACACTTAAAAGAATGGGTTTAGTAGTATTTAATCTTCATGATACGCAACCAATGTTATTGATATGTGCAGTGAATTTCGCAACCGGCACAAAAATATGTAAGAAAAGCCGGGTGTTTATATATGCGTGATTGACAGTTGCCCTAGATAAGGTCATAAAATAACCAATTGGAGAACGTTATGAACTTAAAGGAACCAATCGCAGACAAAATCGCTGTCATATGACCTCCACGCCTCCTTGCACTAAACCAAAACAAACCTGTTGGCAAAGAACCGGGGAGAAAACAGCTGATCTCTGTCGTATTATTTCTCAGGAAGTTCATGATTTATAGCGGATTTTTTTATTGTAATAGTTAAATCGACATTAAGTCGAAGTTGTGAGAGAAGGAGAAGCAGCGATGTTTGGAACTAGAAGGCTTGCGAAGCGATCTATTATAGGTACTAAGATTTGCGCTCCCTGGCAAGATGGCCGGTTTTATCCAGGGGTCATCCAGGCAACGAAAGAAATGCCCAATGGTCAGTTCTGGTATCAGGTCTTGTTCGACGATGGTTACACACGTGAATTGAAAGAAAATGACATAATTGGACCTGGTTTTGAAACGATCCAAGAACGTCAACTTAAACATGGTCAGAAAGTATTTTTGACACATAATGGTCGAGAAATAACCGGGGTAGTTATCGAACATGATCGGATTACTAACGACGTATTGGTGGATGCTGCTATTGGTGAAAATGACCGCCAAGAATTATTTAGAAAAATAGAGGAAATTCGACTTCTTGAAAGTAGAAAATCCGCCCGGCTTCAAGACCTAGATACTGATTATTCGAAATTGGCAGATATCCAAGTGCATTCCGATCATAGGAAACGGCCTGTTTCCCATGTTATTGATGTACCGGCGAAATGCAGGTAGTGCATTTATTTTTGTATTACTTATTTTACACTTAAATATAATTTGTTAGCGTACAATAATCCAATTTATGTATTTGTCGCAAAATATTAAAAACAAATATTGATTTAACATCATGTGAATATTTTTTCCTCAAATGTTTCCATAATAAAAAGATATGTAGTCAATATAATCCCCCGAGAGCTATAAATAGATTGTAAACATTTCCCGCCATCATATGGAATAATTTTTGTCACAGAAAAATAAATAACTGTTTGTTTTCTTAAAAAATTGTATCTGGAATTTTGTCACAATCTTCCTCTCTGAAGACTGAATGATGTAAATATGTCTCCTTAACTCATCACAACTCAGCTGCACATTTTGTTGGAGGAGACTTTATTACTGTACTTTGTACTATATAGTTTTTGGCATTCAATTTCCTGTATAAAAACTTATGATTCGATCATCCCATATTTTTATGTAAAACTTTGCAAAATGCAATGAAAACAGGATCAATATACTCATCTAAATTTCAACCCAGCAGCCTGTACAAACTTGTCTGTTCCAATAGCGTTAACCCATATAAAATTATATACTTAACAGTTATTGGAAAAATACATTAAAATACAGCTAATTTACTGTGCTATGACTGCTATGTGAAATATCCCTTCCATTTTTGTAATTCACCTGAAACTAATCATGAATAAAGAAAGGGTTGTTTATTTTAGACAAAAAGTATTGCATCATTTTTAGGAAAAAATACTTATGCTTTAATAACAATTGTTAAGTAAAGTTATAATTTCCCATCCCAGTGGGGAACCTCTTAGTAAATGTTTAAATTTGTTACATTTTAGCAACAATGGTCCATCAGCTGATATAGAAATGATGGATGAACACATGGCAGCAATGGTATTAACAAGCCTGTCATGCAGCCCAGTCTCACCAAAGTTTCCACTGAGCATGTTTGAAAAAAGTAAGACACATATGTACATGTATGCTGCCACACATATGTATTATTCCCGGAGGGGGGGTACTCGAGGTATTTTTTGGTGGGGGTGTGCAGCCCAGTTAAAAATTTTGGATTTGGATTGTATACTTCTAAGTTCTTACTGTATTTTTTTGGATTGCTACTGTAAAGAAATTAAAAAATTTGGATTGCTACCCACTGCTTACAGCAAATAATTTGGATTAATTTTAGGTTTGTATTCATAAAACGATTTTTGGAATTTGGTTTGTATCAGT
>JAOXYB010062590.1:0-10540 GCA_028565635.1 Phoronis ovalis
TTTGAGACCAAAATCCTTAAAAATGGGAGGATATTTTGAGTTTGGCTGCACATACCCATCTAAAAAATATGGTTAGTACTCCCCCGGGGTAACGCATCAGACAGCAGAAACAGTCATTTTGAATAAGAGTACCCCAAAATGATAAACCAGATTATAATGCATGATGTATTATATTCTTTTCTAATGTAAAAAAATATCCTACACATTGGATGGGCATTAGACATGACAAATGTCTTGTGTAGATATATATGTATAGCTCTTCTGCAAAGTTTCAAATTTGTAGGTACCAGGATTTTTGGCCTAATTGTTTTTAAAATTAAAATTCGTAAAACACATTTTTGTCCCTGAAATATTGCTTTCATCAGGTCTTATGATCGAAATCATATTATTTACTATCAGGATTGTAATATTTGGAGTTTTAACTTTTTTAAATGTATACTTTAATATGTCTAGCTCTTCATTTTAATTACACAACATAATAGTTGGAATTACATATACCATGCCTTGTTTTTCTTTGCACCTGTATTAAGAAGTTAAATATAATTAAAGTTAGATGAATGTGTAGTTAGTGATGTTATAATCCTCGCACCTTGCTATGAATATATCGTATATATGTTGCTATTTATTAATTACTAGTATTTTGTTACAAATAGTTGTACTTAGATTCCTGTTGAAAGCCAATGAAACCAATAACTTAACATTTTTTTGCTGATGAAATGTGATGAACTGTACTTCTAAAACAGGAACGATTCATATTTATAATATGCAATTATTTTGGCCCAAATTGTCAATTTAAGCAGCTTGCTATGATGATTCTCATCATAGCATTGTTTTTTATCATATTATTTGCAAATTAGAATCTCAAATTTGAATGATAAAACAGGATGTAAGTCTAGAATTACTATCTGTATCTCTAGATGACTGATAGGTATAAATCGTAAAAATATTCATAAGTATTTTTGGTGTGACCACAACCAAAGAAAGCAAAACAAACTAATAAGTGTCTCCCCAGGAAGGAACTTCTCTCGTTCAAGTCTGCAGACATTACATAGTAACTGAATAACATTTTGAGTAGTGATGTTAATGTATACATATAAAATAATGTAATACTTCTTTCAGCTGAACTTAATAAAGTCCAAACATATGTTATGTTGTGCATAGTATGTCTGATTCATTGATGCATGTACTTTAACTCGTGTAGCACCTGTTGGTAGTGCATATGCTTTGTTTCTGTATTATGGAAGTGTTTCAAAACTGCTTTTGTATTTCTTAACTACAGTGCTTTATACAAACCTATGAATAGGAGAGGTTGGATTATGTCCAACCCATCTACCATTTTGTCCAAAAGCAGGTCATTTAAACCGTTGTTAATTCCATAAAAATTTGGAATCACACTTTGTTTAAAACTTATGCATAGAGTTGCTTGACTATACACAGTCACAGGCATACTGGAAAAAATGTATTGCAATTCATTGAAATGCTATAATTTAAGCAATCTCCTTGAATTAGAAATAGTGTAGCTGTTTATTAAAATCACTTTACTGTTTTCAAGGATGGGGAAAAAGAACCCCGAATTTCCAATATTAAGTTACCTGTGCGAGTTCAGATCATACCTACACCACCACGACAGAAACGGATCTTATGGGATCAATTTCATAATCTACGTTATCCACCAGGATATTTTCCACGAGATAATCTGCGCATGAAAAACGATCCTCTGGATTGGAATGGTGACCACATACACACAAATTTTAGGGAACTGTACGAACATTTAAGAAATGCTGGATATTTCGTTGAAGTTCTTGGTGCTCCATTTACTTGTTTTGACGCTATGCAATACGGTACTCTACTGTTGGTGGATTCCGAAGAAGAATATTTCACTGAAGAGATTGTGAAACTCAGAAAAGATATTGATTTGGGATTATCTATAATTGTTTTTGCAGAATGGTACAATACGTCAGTTATGAGAAAAGTGAAATTTTATGACGAAAATACTCGGCAGTGGTGGATGCCTGATACTGGCGGAGCTAATATGCCTGCTCTTAATGATCTATTATCACCGTTAAGTATTGCTTTCAGTGACCAGATTTATGAAGGTGATTTCACTCTTGGCAGTCATGAAATGCATTATGCATCTGGTTCTAGCCTAGCGAAATTTCCTACTGATGGATTGGTGATAAGTGCAACACTTAAAGACCAGGGATATGAGATATTACATAGTGATTCTTTGGCTGCGCAAAATATACCAATCATGGGTTTACTGCAACCGAAAACATCCAATAATGCTGGTAGAGTTGCGGTGTATGGTGATTCTAATTGCTTAGACTCCAGCCATATGATAAAAGATTGCTATTGGTTATTAGATGCCATGTTAGAATATACTGCACATTCAAAAATATCTCCTGTGTTTACTGAACACAGTAGCCAAGTTTCAATTGTTAATGCTGATCTACCCGAGAGATTGGAAGGCAATCATCTTCATCGATATTCAAAAGTTTTAGAAAATCATTTGACAAGTTCACAGTTGCGAGCATTACCAACATGTCCTCATCATACTTGGGCACTTCCCAAACCACTGAATACCTCTGCTCCAACAAATTTGTACAAGCAACAAAAACTGTTATCCATGAATTTAGATGTTCCGTTGCCTATATTAAAGGACCAGGATTTAATTATAGAAGAGAAGTTTTCTGTAGATCATCATCATCCCTCAGAGTCGATAGCCATATTTCCCATTGTGGCTGTTTTAACGACATGTGTTGTTCTAGTAGTATTAGTTAACTATATGTATAAAGGAAGGAGACCTCGAGGAAAACGGCCCAAGTACCATGTCAAACGTCGCTACCATGTTAGGGTACCCAGTGTTTAAATAAATCCTCTGTCACATACTGCTCATTCTTTATAGTGAAAATGCCACTGAAAATCATTATTTTTGTTATGAAATTCAATTACATATGCGTGCACGTGTTATAAAGAACTGTAACATGTTGAGGTCACTTGGAAAGTAATCAAACCATGTATGTTTTCCTTTTCATACATATTTTTCAATGTCATCTCATTGTTATCATATTAAGCCAGAAATAGAAATCATCATTTTATCCAATTAAATTTTAGAGTATGTTTTGCTTCAACTACAATCACCTGGCTCAACTCAAATTATTCCAAAAAATATGTGTTTTTACCTTGATGAGCAACTAAATAATATACCATTGCTTATTTTTAAATATTAAAATAGGTTTTATTGTTGCTATGCATTTGTATTGTGATGTTTACCACTGTTTATTATAACTCCTATGTGAATAAAGTTTTGTAAACAATTAATTATGCGGTATTTTACTTTAATTGTAAAAACACTCTAATTCTGGGTCTACTAGTGCTGACAGGCTGCCAATGTTTGAGCTGAAGGCATTTATGGTAAAAATCTGTAGAAACCAGAGTAGAAAATACTGTACTCGACTATCATTCATTAATCCACGTGCAAACTATTCTCTCACATGATGCTCATTTGGACTCCCAGAGTCCACATATTGTTAACTTGTCAAGCTTTCTTCTAAATTCTGTATGCCATCAATAGGGTAGACTGTTTGTATTTTCCAAAATATACAGAATTTCGCAGTCACTAGAGATTTTGCTACTTGTAAGAATTTAAAATTAAAAAGACAAGCTTTAAAATTATAGAATAAAAGTGAAATTTAAATCACTATAAACCTACTTTTATTGTTTCTACATAATAATATTTATAAACTTTAGAACTACATACCAATAAAAATGTTTATATACAGATGAAAACTACAGGCAAGCAAAAAATACAATCTTCTATGCAGCAGATGCAAATACCAAATAATTATACTTCAATGCAGAACTGATCTTGGCAAGGTATAACAGACTGTATGCCAATAAAGATGAACAATACGAATTATTGAGTTGGAATGATTTTGCAATATTAGGAAAGCAATTCCTTAATCCAAACTATTTATTGCAAGAATATTTCGGAAAGTTAAAAAAAATCATAAGCAGTATGGAAAATCAAAGCACAAGTTATCACAAATGTATATAAATTTACATAAAAAAAAATTAAGAAGCATCGTCATAAAACATTTTGTTCACATGTAGGGATCAACTACATGTATATATTTATCTATTCATCTTACTGTAAGTTTCCCAGTTATGCTCTTTTGTATATACAACATACAGATTTGTGATGCAGTAAAATGACATCAGAAATATCTGTTATTACGAGACATTGAGGGGGGAATGGGTAGGGACCACCGCTTAAAGGAAATAATATTGCCTTTTCCCCAAACACAAATGATAAATTCCTGCAATCGTGGGTCACGAAAATAATATAACCCTTTCCCACCTCAACAATAATTACTGTATATAAACAGGTTGTAGGCAGTACTAATAGTCTATTGGAAGCTCCTAAGAAGATAATTATACTGCAAATTATTGTTGGGATTATGTTCCTTGACTATTCATATCCATGCATTTTCTTTAGAGGAGTTACAAAGGGGGTAAGCAAGAGAGTACAATTTCGTTGCAAAGAAATAAAAAATGATAATCTTATTGCATAAACAAAAATTTATGTAACGCTATAACACGAAAATAAAACAACGTTTATCACATTGCATGGACCAAAAAAAAGTTTGCCCCCGCTCTATCTACCCAAATAGTTTGATGACCCCTAGTGCTTGTGTGTCTATATTTATGTACACGGAATTCAGGATTCTGTGTTTCCCCAGAAAATTCCCTGTCAGACTAAGCTGATGACGTTGGAAAAACCTGAATAGCTGTCACAAACCAGTATTTAGTACCTTATCCGGTGTGAGCATAACTCGGAAACCTACTATAATGAATATTCACATTCTTACAAATATGTGGTACCATTAAAAATGTGTTTCTACCTAGAAATGTGTCTTGAACAGTATGAAGCACCAGCCTGACATAACTCAATTATTGTGTATCTATGTTTTTTAAAAAAATTATAATTTCCTCAAAGCTGTCACCTGAGTTATCCAAATTTCATGTCTACAAAACTTATTTGAGCTTCATTCCTTTGCAATAGCAAGTTTATAAAATATGTTATAAACTAGAAAATACGTCTGTAGTCCTTTACAACCATTACAATAGTTGTAGCTCTATCTGGTTAACTTAGTGTACTATATATGATGTGCTGTAATACATCCATGATAATTTTTTTTTGCAGTAGTTGAAAAGTACAATTCCCAAAGAACATACAACAGTTATTGCTTATGATAGTGAATCCATTTTCTTTAATTTTTTTTAATCCAAAAATGGAGGTGAAATACCACTCATCATTAACAAACCTTGAGCTTAAGAAATTTCACAAAATGCTAGTTTTCCTAGATTATGAACTCCAAAGATAACAAAATGAAGATTTTTTTGAGAAATTAATACGAAAATCAAAAGTTTATTTTATGCTTTTTCTATAATAAAGATTCTGCCTGACATTTTATCAAAAACATTTCTGATCAGAAGTTAGGCACGTTAGGCAATCAAGACAACGCAGATATACCAAAAACACAATATGTAAAACAGGTGGATATATGTAGTTAAACATAAACTTAAACTGTTAGCTCATCATGTCATGCAGAGATCCTATGTGGTTCTGATTTGCAGGAGATTTTAATGAGTCATTGACATCGCGGCGGAATATTGATAAATTCTGAGTAAACCTATAAAAAAAGAGTTTGACACAAATAAAACTTGAAAGCAACAAGTTACACAAAAGTCAATCAATGTTTTTAACAGTTCCTTACATAATAATGCCAAATTTATAATAATCAATATCATAAAAAATGATTAAATTAATCTTTCCTTAATGCAACTCTTACTCTGCTCACTGTCATACATTCACATAGTCATAGTATCATAATTATATTGTAATAGTATACCATAAAGTATAAAATATATCAAACTGGTGTTACATCTAGCTTAAAAGAAATTTGTAGTTACCTGTCTCTATTTTTTGACAACAAAGAAACTTCAATTCCCTCCATCAAATTTTCAAAGCACTGAGCCATAGTCTGTTGTTTATCCGCTGGCTGACTATTAATTATACTCTGCCGAAGTTTATTATAGTACTGAAAAATATAGCAGAGATATTAGAACAATAAATTCTGCATGCAAAGCAGAATTTACAAATCATAAATACAGCAACTCAACATTTCATGTAGATAGTTACACTACTTCTTGTTATTACATCATAGTTATCAATATATGAAATAGCTCAACTCAGGAACAGAACATGTTGTCAATCGGCCAAATGGTAAGTGATCTCAAAATTCTAGATTATTCATCCTCTAGTTATATCCAAATAGTATGCCAAGTTCCTGCAAGTGGAGTAGAAGAGCCTTATGACAAAAGAACATCTTCTTGGCTGGCAATCAGTCATACTGGAAACAACAGACTATATGCATGTGGTTGAGGGCGTCACACTCGGACCCTATGGTCCCAGCAACCTTAGTTATATACAATACTTACTTATATATTTAAATCTGACTTTAGAAAAGCCTTAAATGGAGAAAATTTAACAAGATAAAGAACAGTAATGAATAATAGTTGTTTGTAGTGATATGCTCACAAACAGGAGAATATTTCTTAGATCAAAGAGATTGGTTTTGGCTCAATATGCGAAGGAAGCATTCTGAATGAATCGCACTAGCGATCGAAAAACTATGTCATTTTTCATTCGCAAAATGCGACATCTGGGAACACTGGTGGGTCCACCAAGTGCATGCAAATGGTCTATTAAAACTTTGATTCTGGATTATGCATCCTCTAGTTATATCTCAGTATTATGCCGAGTTTTAAGTAGTTCCTGCAAGTGGTGTAGGAGAAGAGACTTATGACACAATTAACAGCTTATCATGGAACAAATATGGCCGTCAGTCAGCCATATTGGAAATGATCAAAATTTGATTCCAGATTATTCATCGTCTAGTTATATGCTAATAATATGTCAAGTTTCACAAAGTTCATGCTAATGAAGTAGGAGAAGAGGCTTATGACTGAAACAAATTAACAGCTCATCAAGGGTAAATGTGGATGGTAGTCGGCCATATTGGAAAAAAAAATTGCTTGCAGATTATGCACCCTCTAGTTATATCTCAATAGCATGCCAAGTTTCCTACAAGTGGTGTAGGAGGAGAAGAGGTTTATGACAAAATGTTATATATTACAATGCCATAGGTTAAAAAGTAAACAGCCTATCTGATTATTATGAATTTAATAGTACCAGTTCTGCAAGTATACCTTGGACCAATTAAGCTCTAGCAGGAATTTTGGCGAGATATGTAAGATCAAATCAGGCTGTGCAAGATATAGAATTCATATTTACTAACCTCCTCATTCAGTAAGATTAAACCTAGCAAAGGCCGTGACATTGACCACTGGTTTCGACAATCCTCAAACATGATTATATTCAATACCGTTGACAGCATCTGAAAAACATACAGGATTCGTAATAAAGATATTACCTGGTTTAACACAAATAGTAATACTCAATTTTGTAAACTTTTCTAACGTACCTGTTGTAAAATTTCAGGATGCAATTCCATGATGCGTAGAAATGAATCGCCATCTTGTCCATTGCCTCGTTTCTTTGTCTTTTTTGTAAGTTTCTTAAACAAGTAAGTAACAATGTTGTCTAAAATAGCACAGCAACCAGTGCATACCATCGTATCTAAAAAGAAAAAGGATAAACATTCATTACACCAGAGTTCTATTATACAACATAATGCCATAAAACAAGAGACATAGCCAACAAGGACTTAAAACATCAATTTGTTTCATAAATCTTCTTTTAAGTTGCACATGGTATCTATCAATTTCAAAAATCTCAAAAACAGTATCACTGCATACATTTAACCAATATTAGTATTTAATTTAGTGTGAATCTTTCACCTCTATAACTGTTAGTCATCTTTACCATGCACAGTAAAATTTTCAAAGCAGAGTAGAAGTTACTAACTTTACATCTGTATTTAAAAAAGACAAAATTGTCTATTTACAAAAACTGCATATTTATAATAAGATTGCTTTGTGAGAATTATTAATCACTGCTGTTACACTCAAATACCATCATTAAATAATTTCAACAAGCATAATGTAAGCATGCCGAGTAAATTTTTAATTTAATAAACATTCATAGCAGTATTTGCAATTACGGATCTATGATAATACGTGAAAAATAAACAATAGGTCATAGCAAAAAATCTGCTTCTGCTAAAATTTCATTCTAAAATATTAAGGGGGTTTCAAAGGCACTGATCATATAATCTTTTTAGGCTTCCACAGGTGATCCTTCATTTCTATCAGTTGCAATGAAGAAACTGCAATTCATATGTTTTGTTCAGTAAAAAAAAAGAATGGTGACAGGCAATTATAGAGTTACTGAGTACCTAGCAATCATGCATTAGCAGTTGTTGCTCTCCAAGCCAATGAACAGAAAATATACTGGAAATAACAATAGAATCAGAATTCTCAACTGCATTACAAAGACATATTACAGTAAACCCAAACCAGCAAGCAGTATTTATATTATGTTAATTACAATAGGTGTACAAGTTCATTATAACCATAAACCCTCACTGTAATCATAGGGAAGGGTAGGCCGCAGGCAAATTGGAAAAACTGGCTTGCCATTATGAAACTGTCAAAAGTTCAAAATTTGAGTTAGAAGCAAAACAGCGCTAGCCTTAAAAGCTGTTTACTATTTTTACTATCACTCAGTCAGAAAACTAAGACCACTATGGGACAAAACTTATCAGCTAAATTACAATCAGTTGTCAACATATACCAGAAGTTTACCTCACTAAAGTCTATATTGAATTCTTGATTTTAAGTATATTTTTTGTTTCATGATTTTTTATTCATGCTCATATCTCAAGAATAGTTTTTCAAAAATGGCCTGGAACCTGCAATGAGGGGTTACGAGTTTATTTCAGGCTGGGAGATATTCCTTGGTACAGGTTTGAATAATACTTACCAAGAGTGGCATTTCCCTCTGAAGATTTGAACAAGAACAGAGTAAAAATACCAGGATTTTCACAAGCGTAAAATCAAACATTTGAGAATAAAATACAAACAAGGTGCTGTTACAAATAGAGCACTTCTATGAACTTGAAATAAATCATAACAGATAAACTTTTGCATTTTTTAAAATTCAGGTGAGCACTACATACACACGCAACCTAAAAATAAAAAACTAAATTGTAGGTTGGCTAATACCAAGTAGGATGTATTCATTCATTTCCGATGTATATTGTTTGTATCAAACTGTCAGAGAGCTCACATTTAATAACATCAATAAAAATCCACATTTTACACACAAGCACAAGCAGGTTTGACAACGAATCTATTTTAGTAAAATTAGTGCTCACAGTAATGAAATAGTCAAAACTAAACCAATCTTGTTGCTTGTGAAAATCCATGAAACAAAACTACAAAAGCTCTCTATAAGCAAGGTTAGTAACAAAACACAGACAAAGAATCACCAGCATGTGACATCACAAACTTTTGCTTTTAATTATATCTAATGAACAATTTAGGGCTGTTCTACATTTATTTGTATAGGTGAAAAGCATGTGTACAAAAGAAATATGAGTAATGGGTCCGTAATCCATGAGTGAACTTTTCACATATTTTAGTTGATGAGGTTCAGGAAAGGTATTTTTTGGTTTTTCAAGTGGGAAAGGGTCATATCTTGACAATTGTTTTGTTAATGAAATCATTATATTTTGTTAACCCGTTAATTAACCCTTACCTTTTTTACAGCCACAAAACCAGGAAAGGACACAACTGAAGGGGGTGGTTAGATTTTATTAGAAGTTACCCCCTGGGTCTATAGTAAATTCATGTTCATATAATAATCAATGTAAGCACACATGTATCATTTGGCACAACTTATTCACACCTTGTGCTTTAAGTTAGTTAAGCAATGAAAGGTAGACAACTAAAGTGTATATTTTGAAAGTATAAAACTCAATTTACTCAATCTGAAAAATTGATATTATTTTGAAAAAGATATCCATACAATTGTCATTTTGGTTCAAAATTATTTTATTTTTGAAACAGAAATTTCAAAAGAATATAAGTCAAAAATCCCTCAACCTAACTAGTTAAACCTTTGCGCATATAATATTCCTGTACTTAGCTACCACACCAAATTTTGCGTTGATAAAAAAAATTAATTTTCAAAGTTTATCCATCGCTATGCATCTACAAATTGTTTCAAAGTTGCAACTTTTAACTCAAAACTACCTACAGGAAAATAAATTGGCACAGAAAGAAAGTTTATTTTAAATATTTTCTAATTATGTGTACTTTTATTTGTCTATCTTTCATTTAATTATCCAAAAATTAACTTGAAGTATGAATAAGTTTTGCTGAATATTGTCCTCTATCTTTAAATAGTATCACGTTTTCTAAACAGTGTCTTCAGCCCGGGGAGGGCACTTGGGTCAAATGGTGGGTCCACATGCGCGAACGAAAAATCGCGTGAAAAGGGTAGTCTTTT
>JAOXYB010062635.1:0-10537 GCA_028565635.1 Phoronis ovalis
CAATCCAAAAATAACTGGTAAAAAGTATACAATCCAAATCCAAATTTTTTTGGTCCGCCTCACACCCCTACCAAAAATACTTTGAGTACCCCCCCCCGGGATCTGTTCATTGTCCACTGTAAATACATTCTTTAATTCATAACCGTTATTGTCTCGTGAAAATTGGCAACACCCTCTTCTCACTGTAACGTCAACATTTCTCTTAGTCTATCTATCCCAGCCACAGTAACATCGTGACACACAATATGGCGACTTAGTAAAATTAAATTATATACTTTTTACCCTTTGTGTATGGGAAGATTGCCAGTACAAGAGGCTATATTTCTTAGAGCAGTATGATACTGCATTACATCCCGACATTACATGTAAGAAAGAAGGATTTGGATTACATTTTAAGGGAATTTACGAGATTATTTCTAGTTTTAATAGACTTGCGATTCTAGGTTGTTAGGTTGTTTTTATCAGAGATTTGTCTGCCTTTAATTAACAATTATGCAGCTTATCTAACACCTTGCATTATATATTATGTTATCGCTTGACCTTGCATAGGGGTGTACAAATGTGTTTTTGAAGATACATATTTATTTAGTTGCTTCATTAAAGTACTAACTATTAATTTAGTTTCAGTTTTGTACAAAGGAAAATTGGACGAGAAGAACAAAACAGTTTTAGTGTTTAAACATTTCCATTTATTTAAAACTAGCTAGGTCATGTATTTATTAAACACCTGCGTTTCCTCTAGGGGTAGGTTTTATGTTCAAATGCATACTCAGTTCAATTACTGTAACAGTAAAAAAAGTAACACCACTTATCAAAGGGAACGAGCTTCGGTTAATTAACGATAAACTCTAATTACAATAACAACAGGGCAATTAAACACAAAATGGAGTCCACTATACGAGAAGTTAATACAAATTAAGTCTCGCATCTTGCGAGAGTTGTAAACTAGCAGTATCAATTCAAACACCGTATACAACTATATTTTAATAAATAACTCATTTCATTTTTAATTAGTATGCTCATTGTGTGGACTCGGAACTCTGAAGATAATCCCGGGAAACATTATGTATCTTCAATGCAATAACATTTGCTCGACACTCTAGTTTGTTGGTCAAAAGCTCGGGGTCAGAAGTTCTTACAACTCAGGACAACATCTGTTTAAACCGGTTGAAAGTTATAATCAGCTCTTGTGTTTAGTGTGCTTATAATGAAAGATAAGAAATAATAAAATGTGTTATAGATGGCAATTTATTCTTTGAGTATGTTACTGTATAGATTCAGTCCATTTGTTTATACTTCACAAAGCCAGGCTTTACATACATGTATGTTATGTTTGTAACTACTGAGAGGGCCCAAGTGCCTACTGTTGTATGTAAATAATATGTATGACATATACAAGGAATGACATATTATCCACTATCACATATTATTCAATACTTTATACAATATAAGGTAGGTCTTTCTTATCATTTGATTGTTATTATTCCATTAGAAAACCGATTTAAAGTCTTTAAACAAGTAGGTACAGACAGCGCCGTTTATACATTGGATCAAACCCAAGGTGTGACTGCTATCGAAACCGAAACCGAAACCACGAAGGTGTCCGAATGCTTAGGCCGAGTACTTTGAGGGCCAATTCAGTTAAAAATTGCTGCTTTGTTTCGTTGGAATTTTTTGCCTACTGTTTCCCTTGACGTAGTGGCTTTTAAAAAATTAACAGCGTATTCGCATGACAAACAACATTACGGCTATAACATAGCGGGACTTATATTAGCTGACAACCTATAGCAATAAATTTTGGCAAATGTATAGATTTATAATGCATTTTGGAGCATGCATAATAGCATATTCCTTCATCCTGGCACTTACTTAAGTATACCACATTGCTTATAGGCTGAAATATGGCTCAAGGAGTCAGTGCAGAATGGATACCGTCTACAGCATTCCAAGTCAACAGTAACTGTGACACAGATGAGACGAGTGTAAAACAGCTATGTTGGAATACCGTAAATATTGAGAACTTAGATGCAGATGAGGTATCAACCTTTTAAGAATATGTAAACTAGCAGTATCTGACCAAATTGCTTTAAAGAGTGCATTCGAAACATTGCTCTAATTATAATGCATAGTGTACTACAAATAGTATGGTTTATTTAAAAGGCAATGTGGGCCCTTAAAGGCACAAAGTGTAAGTGGTAGTAATCTATATTATGTTTCAGTCTGAAACGAGTACAGACGAGCTGCGCAGATCTCAAGCAATGAAGATTGGACATCTTATGAACCATTACACCAAGTGAGTAAAGTAATGTCTCTAGACAGAATATAATTTTCGATTAGTTGACTTGTGAATGCATGTCGAATGTTTATCTTATATTGCTACTACACAATTAAAGCATTTTGCAAACATGTTCAATGTTTAATAGTGCCTACTGTAGTTACTTTAAGGTGATGAATATAATTCTTGAACGAAGATCATGTATATTTACTATATAATATGTAAAGGAAACTTATTGTTGTATAAAATCTAGGATATATAAAACTCTAAAGCATCCTTTTTTCAAAGTGTTTCGTTTATGGAAAGATGAAAATAGAGTGGAAACCAGTAAAACGTAGAACCCCGGACGTAGAAGAGGCAACAATACGAAGCAGTGATAGAAACAATTCACTTTTAATAATGGGATGCAAAAATACAGGAATTAAGCTATTGATTATAAAGATCCAAACGATGTTCTTAAAATGTGCATATGGTTTACTTGAACGTACTAAAAGTAAAAACTGTTTAAATTCTCAATTCCACAGTAGCTATCTGTTTTTGTGGTCTTTGGTATTTTTGGTTGGCAATTTACTATATGCAAACATGAATCTACCGGGAGCTGCAGCAGTTTTTAGGCTTATAGTCAACTCGAGTAAACGCAATGTTGCAAAAGCAGGCAATAGTTTACTGCATATTACAAATGCAGCTTTAATTGAATTGTGTATGGCGACACCATTATACATTCCAGAGCACAGCAGCCTGCCAAAGCTTTCCGTTCTCCTCCACCTTCTTATGCATCAGATGACCCATTTAACCATAACCGTATAATAACATTGACACATCCAGGAGGGGAGGCCACACAGGTGCGTACTTCCTTATGTAATTCCTTGCTATAGATTCGTATTCGTATTTGTAGTATGATGCACATTTTAAAAACAAACATGTATTCGTGACTGTATGCATGCATAGATTTGATATTAAATGTAGCAATATGTAATGAATATGTTATACGTAATTATATATAACACTGGTTTGCACGGAACAAGTATAGTCCATTACAAAAATCAGCAACGTCATTAATCTTTGCAACGAAAAAAATCTAACAAACTATTTTCATATTTTAGAGAATACCTACTTCAGTACGTAGAAGCAGTGGTATGAAGGTGGAAGCACATATTGCGCTTTATGAACGGTTACTTCAAGAGAAAGATAGTGTCATAAAGGGAAAGGAAGACTTTAATGCTGAATTAATGGAAGCAAATAAAATGCTAAGAAACAAACTAACAAAAGCTGAGAGTGAAATTCTTTTTCTGCAAAAAATGTTGAGCGAGAATGGAAAAATTAATTTTGATGCTGAAAAGCTGCATGAGGAAAAAATAAAATTGTTAAATAAAATAGATGGGCTTGAGAAACAATTAGGCCATTCTATGAGCAATTTTAGAAAAACGAAAGACAGCCTTATTTCACAATCGGGCGAGACCAACGAAACAGTTACAAGAATGAAAGAAAACTTAAGTTTACCAGTAAAATTAAAATTGCCAGTAGAGATGAACAAAATTCAGTGCTGTCCACTGGAAGAAACTTACTATCAAAAACTACCCGATGAGCTAAAAGTCCAAATAAATTACCTAAAAGAAGAAAATGAAATGATGAAAGGAGATGTAGAGAAACTTCGGAAGACTGAAAAGGAGCTGGAAGATATGAAGGAACGGGAAAGTCAATACATGTACATGTTTAAAGAGTTTAAGTCTAAAATCGTTAATTTAGAAAAGGACATCAGTGTCTTAAGAGAACAGAAGGCTGATTTTCCAGTAGAGAGTAGGTTATAACCTCAAGAACAAGAACAGACAATTGGATGAGGAGCCGTGCAAAGAGTATAATTTATAGTTTCAACGACTGTTATATCTTTCTGATCTTTCAAAGCCCTTTCAAAGTTAACCCTAGAAGATATATATAATTTATACAAATAGTTTAATTGTTTGAAATTAAATATCCTTCACAACACTTTTGTTACATGTTACATAATGCACAATGTTCCTTATGCAGCACAATCAGATATAGGCATTGCATAATTATATTATTGTTTAAAAAAGTGTAAGTCACACAGTGTAACAGTCGAAAATGTGACACACATCAATATTAGACAGAACTGCAAAAGAAGAAACAAATTGTTCGTGGCAACAGTTTAAAATTTTTAAATGACGGTTCCAACCAAACTGTCAAAAAGCTGACTTGGTAATTACAGACAAAAAATTGTTAGACTTAACGTACCTACAATTTTTAAAGATTATGCATTTGCCGGGAAGTCGAACAGATTTCTAGGAACTCAAACAGCAGTTCGAGTCTCTAGAAATCTGTTAGTGTACCATGGCAACGCACGCGAATATACGGACATACATTTCGATGTGATAACCACAAAAATGTTCGCATGGAGGAAACAGGCGCGCAGGTGAGGATTGATACCGGTTAGGTATGCCTGATAACTGTTTTTAAAATCCAAGAAAATCCATGCTATAATAAAATGTCTTTAAAATTGGCGGTATTGATAAAAGCGTCAAGTAATCTAGATGTAATTGAAATCCCCTTATGATATTGTTGTAAATATTTTCTGACTTGCTTGAGACTTGTCTCCCTGTCAGACGAATTGGTTATAAATATTGATAATGATTTTCATTGTGTAAATATATATTTTTACAGGGATATGTATGTACTATCAACATTGAAAGTAGTTTTATAAAGAACCTGCAAATTCACGTCATGTAACATATTATATCAATAAATGATGAGTGCATTACTTCTAGTAGTTTGTGAGTTTCTAAGGGTTATCAGTCTAGACTTGACTTTACTGATGTTTTAGTTTGTAAAAAAATATGGCCGTGTTACCGAACAGTTCAGATATGTTGTATTATATAGTTATAACACCAAATCATTACACTTGCGCAAAACAGGCTTATTAAAACGTTTTACTATCATTAATCATGCTAGGTAAAATTATTATAGCACACATAATATCATATTTTAGTATGCACCTCGCATCTGCATGTTTCGAAACTGACATAACATTTCTGAATTTTCATATTTGCGCCCAAAACTAAACTTTTTAAAAAATTTATATACATAGTTAACACTTATATTGTCAGACACAAAATTGAGACATGCTTGTTATAAGGTCATGACTCAACTTTCATTGTTTGGCTCAAAATTATGAAAATACTTTTCAAAATTAATCCAAAATATCGGGTAATGACGAAGCCCTAGATGACTTCCCTCTCCTTTTATTATTAAACATTGGTTTATACAACATGAACATGATGAGAAATTAAAAAAAGACCACTTGTACTGTATCTAGAAGACGTCAAAACAAACCAACAACGAAAAACCACAAAATACTATTAGTAAATACTTCTATTTGTACACGAAGTGAAATCATGAAGTGTATGGGGAGATAGATAGCAGAGCGATAACGAGATAGCGATCACAAAAAATGACAATTAGAAATGTTCTTCAAATAATGCTTGAACGTGGATTATGCACTTTACCCTGCAGTCCAAAGGTAATTGATTCTTCATCTCATAATGCATTTATCGCACGTAATAGGTATCGACACTAGCCAGCAGCCAAGCACAAGGTTATCTTTACCGGATTATCTTGTAATTTTGTTTGTTTTAGTCTCTTGTTGCCAGCACATCATTTCAAGAATAGTAACCTGCTGACCGGAACCTCGGTCCTATCTGCAAGTTAATTGTGAAACTATCATATCCTGTGACAATGTCAATATTCTAGATTTTGTGACATATTTTATGTAATATTATCAACCAGTCACACCAACTTGTTACGTCTAAGACTTTTGACTTGAGCCCCCTTAGGAACCTTGGTATTAAACGGGGGATGTTTATAAATATTAACAAACGCTAGTTTCAAAGGTCTAAACTTCTTGGTATGCCTACAATATTAAAGAAATTTAAAATAAAAAAGAGGAATATAATATAATATATTTGGTAATTAGGAAATTCATAATGACAATGACATCTATAGATTTATTAGTTTTAATTGGCGTTCTCTCTGCTTATTCTTAATTCTCAAAATGCTGTAGCTCTAATATTGCTTAGCGAGATTGATCACAACCCCCTGTGACGGCTAGAAAAAGGACATAGTTTTTATATACAAGACTTGACAAGACTGATATTTCTGGTTGATTCCCCTTGGGAACCTTATAATATTAATAAATATAAACTTATCTGTGTATTCGTAGTACTAACTATATCTATTTTTTATATTTAAGATAACTAGTTTGTTTACTAAGGCGAAAGTTAGTGTCGTTTGCAGGTGTAATAAAAATAACTAACTCACAATGGTTTATTCACTATGTAATAAGAAAATACAAATGTTGCTTGCACACAGTGTTAAATTTCAAAGCGCATGCAGCTATATAGCTCATTAAACACCTTTATATATATACGTCACACCGCCCGGGAAAGTCCCAGGCACCGTCACATAAAAATTTGATAAAATAATATATATATATATTTGTAATCTGCAGAATAAACTCAGCTATTTTTGGATATTCAGTACATGTTTTACTCAAGTATGGCAGAGGGTACAAACGGTAATACTAATAATTCATGTCTCGGCACAGAACATTTTGCGTCATATTCCCGTGACCAAGTTTACAACTATCACGTGAATAGCGATGGTGAAGACAGTGAAGAAGAAACGAACATAAAACAGATACTTGTTGACAGCAGAGGAAATGGTGCAGATTATGAGGTATGAGACATTTTTCTTTATAAATATTAGTACTTCTGCTTATTCAGGTAAGTTAAGAAATAAGTCATTAATATCGAGTATTATCCATGTTTCATTCTGTAAAGTACATAACAGTATATTGATAGTAATTCCCCTATGGCATTCAAGTGAAATGCGAGTAATCAAGCTTGTTATAATTAATGGTCTCAAAATAGAAAGGAGTTTAGCAGGTTCAAAATACGAACTCTTGGTAAGTCTTGGGTCGAAGTTGATGCCCTTTCCAAAACTAAAAAATAAAGAATGGTACTCTACAATGCAAGACTACATTGGCGAAAGTCACTTTAACACAAGATTAAGTACCCTACCCAATCATAACCCTAAGCAAGATCGCAATTCATAACTGTGCCATTCAGAAATCAGTGACGGTATTACCATAAACATAATTTTGTACATTAAAGTAATAAATATAATACATTGTATATAAAAAAGAATATTATCATAGATAACATACCGGGAATAATAATTAGCGGCCTTACCTAGCAGCAATTTACTAAAAAATGTATACATTATACTTGTTGTTTACTATGGAAAATTTGTTATGCGTTTAACTCCTAACACATTCTTGGCCTATAATCTCACAGACTGGGATCATTTTTTCTTAAAAACTACTACTAAATTTTCATACAGTACAATGTAGTCATTAATGCCATCAATGTTATCAGTGTTATGTAGGAAACATGCTGAAACTCATAACGTTTAGTATTTGACAGTCTTAGGGTCGGAAGAGTTGATCTTGAGGTCGAAAAGTCACATTAGTTCCACATCTCAAAATAGCATGACATTTAAAAAGTACATTCTTATGAATTTAGAAGTCATCAAAAGATCAAAGAAGGTCATTTTGAGGTTAAAAAGTACCAAACAACAATGAATTTCTAAAATTTCCTGGAAAGTATTTAAACGATGTTGAAAGGTCAATTAGAAGTCATGCAATGTGCATAAAAGCAAATAGCAGCAACGCTGCTTTTACTGAAAGGCTATCTAGTGCTTTAAAATATAAGAAAATACGAAACAACAAATTACAAAAATTATGTTATATGTGTATTAAATGCTGTGAGTTTCAAATGCATCATAGCATGTCAACAAAATGTTCTTATGAAAATGGATATGATATGTTACTTGTGGCTTTTTCATAACAATGGAAAAGAAAGCTACACTATTAAAGAATAACTTAGAGTGTGGGTGTGAAGTAACAAACATATCTTCATTTTATTATCACATGATGCGTTAAGGATCCAGGCGTGCCAACATATCCGGATAAAAGCAATGCAGTGGATCTCAGTTTTTACCCGAGCCACACGAACTATGTCCGTGTACAATTGTACATGTCACACGAACCAAATGTGCTTATCCATCGAACTGGGTCCGGTCTAAACGATTGCAGGTCCGGACTAGTGAATGTTAGGTAGCCCTAGTAAATGCTTTAAAAAGGTTACTTTATCCGTAAAAGATGAACATCTGTTATTCTGTTTTTCTTTTCAGTCTGATTTGAGTAGCGATTCGCAATCAACAGAACAAAGAATTAAGCAGGTCGGAAGTCTTATCAACTCGAGCTCCACGTAAGTACATGTGATTGATCAAATCAGCGCTTGCAGTTTTTATGTTCATTATTCAGTCAGTCTTTTACAACTAAATAAATAAGGCTAAAATGAACCGACATTTATTAACTGTTTAGTGTTTGATTAAAGAAGTGTCAATACTGATAACTGGGATATTGCCATAAATACGTAAACTTGATGGTTGCTATTCCGACACAAGTACAATCATATGATTTTTGCTTGTTTTCTTTCAGTGCACACATCCTTAACAGCAGCAGTCGTTCTCCGCCCCCTTCATATGAAACTAATGATACAGCTAATCCAAATCGTATTGCTAATCCAAATAGATGCACCCGCAATGCGGCACAGGTACACTTTTTATTTCATTTGACTGTTGGCAGCTATATTTTTCTATACTACTAGTTTTATAAATAACAAATTTAGCATTTTGCTCTTCAATTATTATTTGGCTGTTAAAACACGTGCTGACTGACAGAGGCACTGAGACCACAAATAAATAAATAGCTTATCTAATTCGCTAAACCAATATACATAACAGCTGCAGCTGTGTTCTATGAACATTATTTCATGTTTCACTTTTAGAATACATCAATAACAAAACATAGATGTAATGCTGGCAAAGAAGAATCATTATATGAACGATTACTTCAAGAAAAAGATGAAGTTATGGAGTCGAGAATCGAGCTTACAAAAGCTGAATGTGAAATTCGACATTTGCAATTGCAGCTAACTGTTAATGAAAATCATTATCTAAGCAAGAATGAAATGCTTGAAGAAAGAGCAAAAACGCTCTCCAAAGAAGTTGACTGCCTAAAAACGCAATTGGAAGAAACTAAAAGTAACTTATTCAATATAAAACAAAGTTACGAAGGCCAGTTGCTAGTTGCGAAAGCCAATAATCAGCACACAGTTTTGAAAGCAGGTAGTGATGATAACACGTCTGATCAGAATGAAAAAATGTTTACAAAAGATCCAAACCAGTGGAACAGCTTGCATACAGAATATCAACAGCTACACGATGACCTCCGTACAGTAAAAGAACTGGTGAATTGTCTGGAAGAAAAGATGGAGGATGTTTGCAAAGGCGAGAATGAGAAACACGAAAATGTTGAAAAGCAACTGCAGCGTACCAAGAGAGGAGTAAACCGTTGCTATTCTTTGATCGAAGAGTTAATACCTAGAATTGATTCTTTAGAAAACGACAGAATTCGAAGTGCCTTGGTAAAAAGGGATGATAACGTAACAAAGCCTGGGAAACCTGCAAGGGATTTCCCTGTAGAAATATCAGCACAAGCTAATCAAGATTTTGCCTCCACTTCAAGTTCGAGTGTACACCAAAAAGAAACAAAAACAATTTTAAACAGGGAAAATTCTAAATTAAAGTTCAATTCGAAAAGCCCGGGAAAATTACACTCAGAATTACCAGATGAAAGAAAAAATGTTACTCTTATAAAAATAGATTGGACTGCAAAGTAGAAGTCGTTTTTTGGGACGGATCTATATAAATGGCGATATCTATAGAATTATCATCGCAAATACGTATCGACATATATTAGCGTAATATACCGAAACTATGTAATGTTCAGTTCCCTTTTGGCAATACAAGGTGATTATAACATGGAATATACAAAACCTTGCCTGAACTTCAGTTGAAACAACTTTCTTTCAAGAGCAGCTACTAAACAGAAACAGAAAACAGAAAAAGTAAAACGAGAAAATATACTTCAAATCGGCCATACACGGAATTCCTGTTTTTCCTCAATTGTATATTATGTAAACATGTAAAATGCACTCATATAAACATGTAGCAGGGTAACATGTTACAAGCACAGTTCTATGGCTTCATTTATTAGTAATAAAATATTAAAATTTTCTCTCTTCATTTTCGATACCACATCTGGAGATGTTTTGTTCGTTTAAT
>JAOXYB010062646.1:0-10536 GCA_028565635.1 Phoronis ovalis
TGCCCGCACTTTTTTCATGCTGGAACAGTTATTATTAGCTAAAAAAGGGAATTTCTTTAAAATAAACAATATTGAAATTTATCATGTGAAAGACGATACCAATGCTGTGTATCCTATAGATAGAATAAACAGCAAAAATTGTTTCGTCATCGCAGAAGGTAGTGAGGCATCCTGCCAGTTTACTGTAATCAGCTTGATGGGAAACCATAGTGTTAATTTATCTATATAATAATTTCTAAAACATAATTTACCTTTTTTAATTTTTAAAAATACTCGTGTTGCTATAAAAACAGAAGTCAATTCCAAGGAATGCGAGACATGTTCTATCTAGGATATATGAAACTCTAAGAGTTTTATATATCCTAGGTTCTATTAACTGATGCAGTGAAATATTTTGCAATTATTTGTATAAAAAATCACTAACATTTATCTTGATGTTCAATGTGGAAATTGTATCAAGGAGACATATAATCAGGGTTCACAAGCTATGTGAAATAAAGCTTAGCCAAGCACTACATTAGACTACTTAACTTTGCGAAGTAATGCTATGAAATCCCTTGGTAGAACTGGTAATAGCATGTGGTTTCAAATAACAATAGAAAAAAGAGCTTCGTGTTGTTGCTACTTAAAAAGAATTAAAGCACAAATTTAACTCCTTTAAGCCTAGTGAGAATTTTAGAGACTTTGGGACCAAGTCCAACATTTTAAAATAATTATAAAAAGTATCGTTGATAAAAATATATTTTATGTTTAGGGTTCTTGATATGATGTGCAAACATGACAAGTATTCAGGCATATTCTTTCAAGTTGTATTTAATTCTGATGCAATTATTATATATGTTTGTTACATATTGTATATATAGTAATAAATACCCAGAAGACTGAATTATAATTAACAAAGTATTGCAAACATGTTTTCACGTTCATTTACTGAGTTACTGACATGCTACATATGTACTGTAGTCCAAATTAAAATTCTCATATAACACTGGGCTAGACATCTTATTACTGCTGTCCTCTTGTGGATTGCATGTCAGTAGTAGGTAAAAGTAGATATCACACAATAGCCTTCTACTATGATTGTAACATAAGATAAGTTTAAATGTAATTAAAACATTTACTATTTTTACCATCTATTTTGTTTTTATGAGTGCACTATCCTCGTTCACAGATCAATTCCACAACCTAAAATTTAAAACAAATTTATTGACAATATAACACGTTGGTATATACAAGTATAAGTAGTGCTGCCATCTTCAGTAAAGGAATCTCACAGCAGTACAACCAGTTTACTACAAATTATATTATATGTCATACAAAAAATGGCACAGTCAAACAAGAGCATGACAACTCCAACAGGATTATATTACTAGGCTTTAAAAGTAATACTAATGGATAATAAACAAGGAGATGATCTTAAATAATTATAAATTTCCATGGAATATATCATTTATCATAAAAACTATATGAGTAAAATAAATGTGACATTGTAGATGACTTTTTAAAACCATAATCATCACGGGAATAACTATTACTTACACTTGGTTCCATGAGAACAGAGTCTAAACATCTATGTACTGTACTGCTAACTATCTCATCCAGTAAAACATGCACTAAACTGAAACAAAAACACTACTTTAAATTAAGTAACAAATATTTTCAAATCCATTACAGAGTTCTGACAGGGTTTAAATTGATAACAGATGAGCCAAGATTTTATTAGACCATAATCCAGTATGGCTGCCATTTATACACTTTTTGAGATTGGTGTTCATGATACCAGTGATGCATATGCATATAACACTGATCCATGTATGACAACAGAAGAGCACATGAAACATGTGAGAGAATCTGATTGGACAAGATTTGCCCAGGACCCATTCTAATGTTTTTATGCAATACTGTACTTTGCTGTCAATCTATCATGGTATGCATTTTTACTAGTAATCCATCAAGACCTTTGCATGGGTCGTAACAAGCTGTATTTTATATAATAATAACAATTAAATGAGACTTCCTTAAACTTTCAATGACATGTTCATGTTAAAACATTGTAAATAGTGACAATAAATCTGAAACTTACTTTTCATCAGAGACAAATCTCCATAAGTACAGCTGGAGATAATGGGTATCTACTTGAATCTGTTGAAGGCCATAGCGTCCAAAAGTTCGTAGCCGCACACATTCTAAAAATGTCTGAAAAAGATAAAATCAATAAACGTAACAGGAAAAGAAATGAAATGACTAATAGCGTAAGCAATTGCCATCTGGTGGAGAGATATTAATTTAACTTACTACTTTTTAGTCATCCTGACAAATTGGCATATTTTTTAGCGGGATATGGTATTTTCAAACAATTTTCTATTGAAAGCAATTGGAAAAATGAGCTACAAAGCTCACAACAGGAGACTTACAGCAATACATGCATAAGTTCGAATTTATAGGGAAATGTGTAACTCTTGTTACAAAACATGGATAAAACAGCGTATTGTTTGTAGCCACAAGCTTCCATATAATATTATATTGCTTATTACAGAATACCTTTAGGACTACAAATCAAATATATGGCCTTCTACATCTACAATAACATATTGACCTACCTTCAAGCTAATTTTTATGATACCGGTTAGCACCGAAACTTTAGAGAATTCAACTGGACTGAAAATTTCAATTTTTTCTGAGAACAACTTCTGTATGTTACTCATTAGGCTATTGTCAATACTGCAAAAAAGTAATCATCTCAAACATTAGTATTCAATATAAAAGTACGGTCATAGCTATATAAAGGACAGAATTACAAAATGTATCAAATACCTGATATTATCCATTATTTCTGCTCAACTAGTTACTGCACTGGTATGTGGCAAAATTAGCCTCTACATAAGGAAAGTGACTTCGAGCTTGCCTATTAATATCTAGTTTCCTTTATGTGTCAGATATCGACAGAATGCAGTGTTCTCTGTCAGCATATGACTCATTTCAAAGGTTTATGAATAGCCTACAGTAATGACAGGTTTGACACACATCACATGATGCCCCAAAATCTTAGACGAAACATTTACTACCTTGGAGCATAAGACCACTGTCTCTGTTGCTGCTGCCTGGAGGCAACACTATAGCTTAAAGTCTTTTTACTAGAATCACTACTTCTTTCTTTTCTTATACCTTCTTCATACAACTGGCCAACCTATGTAAACAAAAGAAGAGAAATTTGTGACATCATAAAATAAATATACACAATACTTTTCTTTTATTTAATTTTGAATCTATTTCAATAGGGATGAGTCTAGTTTTAAGAAGTTAAATTTAAAGTGCCGCATTGTGGAGTACTCTAGTGGCAACAGATTAAATTCTTAGCATTAAAGTTGTGAACTTGAAGTATCTTCACCCTCTAATATATTTGGATAATTATATGATGCAAACAGTTATATACTGTGATCAATTTTCATTATGTCCTCCTAGTCATAACAACAGGAATCATATCTTTTGTTCACCTGCGTATCAGTGGCAGAAATGTCTTCTACAACTCTTTTCATGACAGCCCTCACATTTCTTGGTTCAATGGTGTTCAACCAGTCCCGAGTTTCTACACTTTTTCTTAACATCTGAAGTAAAAATTATTTTGTGATGTAAAACTCATGAATAACTTTATAAGCTTTGCTTAACCAAAACACACAATGTTCCAAACACCCAAATTTTACAAACAATACAATCAGTACTTAACTCAAGTGTAACTGATCAATCTAGTACTTTTTCTACCAGATGGTACAAACTACCTCTCTTTGACACACACATAAAGCACAAAAAATATTATAGGCTGTAAATGTGTGTACACAATTTCAAAAGTAGGGAGCGAATATGATTGTGATGCTTTCTCTACACAACAAGTTTAAAAGAAAAAGGCATTCAGTCATTATGAGTGTACAGTAAACTTCACTACAGTTACTGACAGAGTAAACAAATTAACTTAATCACTGTCTGAATACTTGTGCCAAGATAGTCACTGTACTATTGGGGCACCATACCTGAGATATGGTGAGTCCCTGAACTTTTACATAGTGGTCCAATAGTCGCTGCGCTGTTTGCCTGGCTTCTGTACATAACTCTGAGATAGGGGTGATAGCTGCTTTATCTTCTACCATAAACTGTTCATCAGTTAAACTTAACTAATATGAAAGAAAAAAGAAGATAATGTGATATAAGAAGCAATCCTAAACAAACAATTGTACAAAGTTCATGACATAAAGTGGCCATCAAGAAAGAATATGATTGTTTTCTATATTATCTTGAAATACTTGTCCAAAGTTATACAATGTAATAAAACAACCATGAAAACTGCAATTTACTGTTACTGAAAATACATATAAATTGCTGGTACTCAGCATTATTACTTGTACAGGGGCAGCGTACCATGAAATACATGTGCTAGTCTTAGTTAACTCATGTTCATACAGAAAATGTTTCATATCATGGGTGTGGGGTTTTTCTAAAAAATACCTTAAGTTGAAGTAACTTGAAATGAAGCAACCATCAATGGTTACAGATAGTAATACCGGCTACAAAACAGCAAGAAATGTCTTAATAGATATCACCTACTTACCAAATAGCTAACTGTGGAATGTTCAAAGTCCAGACATAATCTTGACAACAGAAGAAGCAATGTCGGAGGGGCATTGCCTTTATCAGACGTTCCATCACAAAAATCCTAAAATAATCAGAAAACAGTTTTATAATAATAAAATATATAGCAAAACTAAAATCCCCGTCATCTATCAACCATTTAATTAAAAATCATAGATTGAAATATATTGCATAAAATTATACTTGTGCAACATTCATTTTTTGTTTTGAAGTAAACCTCTGACTGTGCACAAATTTGTAGATTAGAATATGCATTTACTTCAGATCCTCAGTTATACAATTTTTTCATTTTTAAATTAAAGATAACATAATTTCATTTGTAATTAAAACTGAAAGTGTCATACATTGCATACGATGTAAACATGTCTCAAGTAGGCCACCATTAACAGCTCTCTGACATCTTGTTGGCAGAAGGGATTTCTGAAGTATACTTTCATAGCAAATGTAATATCTGATGCTATAAATGCCTGAAATACAAGTAGTAAGGTGGAAATTATCAATAACTACAAAAATCACATGACATGTACTTCATTTGAAGTATGTTCCATGAATTTCTGATCCATATCTACAACCGTTGACACTTTCAGAGTTTACTGGAACTTTCCCCTGCTGGCAATAAATCCTGAGTTATCAGGAATGAATTCAAAACTACTGCGCTTTAAATGGTTACTACTTTTAAGGAATTTCAAAATGACATTTTAGATCATGAAACTGATTTTAATTTCCCAATTTAAATAAGATGGTACCATTGGTTTTAAGGTGAGACAGCCATAGTTGGCAGTCTACTTCTTAAAGGCTCAGTTTAAAGGACATTAGACACGGCAGAGTGCTCAAATTAAGAAATCTCTATATTACCTGTAAATTTGACAGTACTGATTTCATCTGATCAACCATGGATGTGTGCATATTAGTCAATAAATCAGATAGGTTGTTGCTGTTTTCTTTTCCAACCAAACGAGGTGCTGCCAAATGCTGCCGTACATCAGTTAGGCAATCTATAATACAATAGTTAGGAGGATCAAGCAGCACTACAAGAACAGTTATGAACAAGAAGGCAGAATAAGATCTATTCACTAATATTGATGTAATAATTATATGTTAGCAAGGGGTTAGGAATTGTTAATCAAGTTACTATTTATATTTAACACATTTTCAAATATTTTTTTGTGTGCATCTCTAAGAAAGAAAAACAAAATGACAAGTGTCTCACTGAGGATAATGAACTTCTGTCTAAAGTTACTCTCGAACAAGTCGCGCACAATTGTGATTTCATTTCATTTCAAATTAAACGTAAGGATTATAGTAGGTGGCACTGCGGGATATTGTGAGAAGTCTAATAACTCAAGATTGACAAATTCCAACAGTGATGAACATCTATCAAGTCACTGTGGTCATCATTTAGACTTAGAGCTTTTAATTAGACATTACTGATTACTTATTTTAAAAAAAATCTTATTACTTTTATATTGTCTTAGAAACTTACATACCTGAAAAATGTTGTTTCAGAGTTTGTAAATAATGAGCTGCCCTATCCCTAGCAGCCTTGGATACAATGTCAGTACCAGCTCTAAAATGATACCACAAATCATTAGTTTACAATAATGAAGTACTCGCCCCAAGAGAAAATTTTAAAGCTACTATTATTTTGTACATCTCCAAATGAAATTAGTTTCTATGACATAATGGTCCAAGTGGCTACTGATATAATTATGTAACAATAAAAGACTAGTGCCCAATTCAAAACTGAACATTTGTTAATATGAGTTGCATTTTTGGGGTAGGACACATTATTTTCAAATAAATTTTGGAAAATATGTCTACAAATTCCTGTTTCTTTTGTTTGTGACTATACTGTCGCCAATATAAATGTTTTGCAAAATTTCAGGGAGTAAGATATTGGAAAGTTAGTTTTGTAATGTTCTAGTAATAATCCTTCGTAGTTTTGTAAAGGAACATGGTACACACCTTGAAAAGTCAGTATCTGGCAAAAGTTTATTCATAGCTTGTAAGCGCCTGTGAAACCTATCCAAAGCTCGAACCAAAATAGTATTATCCCCAGTTCCTCTCTGAAAAAAGAAGCCTCCAGAAGTAAGAAATGAAATATTTTTTTGTTCCCAAAATTAATTGATTTCCCAAAATGTTAATGCCACAGCCTTTATTAATACACAATAGAGTCTGCATCATCAGAATGGTGAGTCAGAACTGTACTAGTAATAGATTCAGATGCAAAACAATTGATTCTAGTGTAAACACTACACTATTGGACATGGAATAGTTTGCATTACTGAAAGAACTACAATTACTTGACATAATGGTTATAAAGCCTGCTCATTAAATACAACCTTTCATATGACAAGTACCTCTAACTGGACTCTTTTCTGGACATATTCGAAATATTCTCCCATTAAAGAAATCACAAACTGCTGCAGTTTCTTTAAAGCCATTGCATCAAGTCCATCACTATATCAAATAACATTTTACAAAATATTAACAACAACAATGTTATATACAGTTTAAATAAAACACGCAGAAATGGATGAACACTGTCTCTGCGAGATAAACAGGTTCTGCACATTTACACAGCGACTCAATTTAATGCCAGCATGAATAAGAAATGTTCCTGAAATGAACTTTTATGAGCTAAAGTGACCTATCCATTAATATTTATACTTATTTGACAGTGGGTACAGATCCAAGCCAGAAATGTTGCATAGTATATATGCCATGTATAATTATCTCTACTGCGATGAAGTAGTTTACAGGCCTTCATGCCTTCAATAATTCATGGCATATAAGTAAAAATCAATAGTGAAACAAACTTATAAAAAATCCCTTTACCATGCCACAGTACACTAAACACACAAAAGAAAACAAAATAAAAGAGAGATAATAGCATATCCATACACCTAAAACATGCCTTCAATTATTTTAGTTTACCTTGATACTAAAGTCTCCAAAGTGACTGGTCGTATGAATAAACTGCAAAGCCATGTTTTTAATATTAATACATTGAATTAAGCAGGGTGGTTAATCATAGTTCACAATACAGGCAGAATTCAAGGAATATAATACATATCAGGATAAAAATGACACAGAGTTTCAAAATGAGACCTTCTACTTACTCATCTGTCTGCCTGTTAAGGAACATGTCGTTATAAGCAGCAATCACCAGACAGATATTGCTCAGAAAACCATTGCAGCCCAAATCAACAAACTCTAACACATCCTGTAAACAACAATTTGAGAATGTCATTTATAAAGTATCATACAACATGATAATATATTTATGGCAACAGTGGTTGTGATGTGTTTAATTGTTTCTTTTTATCAAGCAAAATTATCTTGTAACAAATCATAAATACATGGTTCTTTATATAAAGAAAGTTTAATGCAGGTTTAGTTTTAAAATGATTCCATAAACATCAATATCTATAAACAGCATAATTAGTAATTACTGTCACTTATTCAGGTTTTAAGATCCTTTCAATAGTGCTTGAGAGATGGAAAGTCATAAGAACTGTTTTTATTTGTAAATTCACCCAGTTTATGTTAACGCACCATTGGTGTATTAAGAAAAGCTTCTGCTGGTCTGTCCAAGTTCATAGGAGATTTAGAGACTTCCTTGACAGACGGTAGTTTTAACTGCTGGTCTAATTCATTCAAATCATCGTTCATTTTATCTCTTGCACTAAATATTTAAAGCTATATCATGATAAAACATGTTTGAAGTAAATTTTATATTGTACCAAAGATCTTGTGATAGTCTTTCTCAAAGAAGACAATGGCAGGTTCCATAACAGTACATGCAGTACTACATGGACTTTATAATAAGCCTGTTACAAATTCCTCAACCTCAAACATACACACAGACACAAATAACTGCATCCAAAAAACATCCCTAAAACAAACACATTAAAGTATTAAAATCAACAAGCTGTGCCTTAGTTCTGAAACTTATATAAGAAAGTTTTGTGGTTGGCTGGCTACATTCCAATTATAGGTCATGAAAAGGTTCATATGTTTTCTTACTGTGCTAGATATTCATCACAGAGCTCCTCCACTGGCTCATTCATATATTTACTTATAGTCTGTGCTCAGATTGTTTTCAGTAGATTGTTACTATTGTAATTATATGTTTATAAATTAAGATCTGGCTGTATAGTATTACACATGAGCAGAAAAAAATATTTTGATACTGGGTAAAGACAATGATTATTTAATAAGTTTTACCAGAAAGGGACCAAGTTCAGTCTAGTTTACTTACTGTGCTAGGTATTCATCACACAGCTCCTCTGCTGGCTCATTCAACTGCAGCAACAAGTCAATACATTCTGACAATTGCTTTGCACTTGACTGTAACAGCACAATATTCGTAACATTCAGTTGAATCATTTTTCAAGAAACGGTGTTTATTTTACAATATTTATATTTATTTACATGAGAGAATTGGTTGGAGAATATTAAAAAAAAAATTGAGGTGCCTAGTGGCCCATCACCAGATGACAACATGGTACAAAATATACAACTACGAATTCATAACTTCCCCAAAAATGAATACAAAATATTCACATTGGAATCACAATATTACAAAACATCTGCAAGGCTATGGAGACTTAGATGTTTCTTTTTAAAAATGATATATCTTTTTGATACCTGTTTGTTCCTAAACTTCTCCTTTAATTTAGCTCTGAGTTCAGCTACTATAACATTACAATCTTCTTGAATGCCATGGAAGGAAGGCATATGCTGATACTGTTCCAAAACTATTCTTGCTTTCATATAATACCTGAACAGTTAACGTAATAACTCCAAAATATCGCATGAACACTAAGATATCATGGTGGAGCAAAGCATGGAACTATTCCCATTAACTGGATTATTTATTAGATAAATCTTTGGAGAATGATGTTGACTTAGCAGGTAGAAACTGACACTGGTTACAAGTATTTAGTACATCCCTTATTGTTTATAAAGGAGTACATTACAAAGATTTATTATTTTAAAATGTCATCGCTTATACATGTAAGGTAATGAAATTGATGACTTGTAAATTACCTCACTGCCTGGCTATAAGCTTCCACTTCTATACATTTTGTCAATCTTGATGGTAGCTCAAATAAAAATTGCAACTGGAATAGAAATGAATAAACTCCAAATATTCAAAATTAAAACCGATTTTAAAAAAATGAGCAGTATTGTAAGCAACAAAGGCATTTAGCATCCAAAGTATGTTTAAAAAATAAGATCTATATACAATGTACTACAGGCAGTTTTTTCTTCATAAATTCTAGCTGTTTTATCACATTTGACTATTACTTAATTTAGTAATTGAAAGTATTTACCTTTTTTAATAATGAATGAACTCCTGATAACTTTGTGATTTGTTGTCTCCTATCCTGAAGAGTTCCACTAATTTTCCCACTAAATTCTGTTATAGTTTCCATGTTTGTAGCTAATCTATCCATTTCATCTTCCATTTTCTTAAAATCATTTTTCATCTGAAAAAAAACTCAGAGAATGTATTGTAATGTAATACTCACAATAAATTCTAATTAGCAAACAAGATCAAAAACTGAATTCAATACAATACTATTGTAACTTCAGCGAGGTATCAATCATTCTGTTTTCTTTCAAAGTAACAGTTCTTACCTTTCGTATAGTATCTGTAGCACTAATAAACTTATTGTAATTTTCATAGACAAGTGTTTGCATGTCACTATCTAATGACCTTATTTGTTTGGTCATCTCATTTTCTTTATCCATTAATTCAGTTAAAGATTTTTCTCTTAGGAGTGTTGACAGATAAGCATCTGGATTGAAATGAGCACCTATAAGATGAAAGTGTTATTTAAGAAAAATATTCATGGAAAAATGCTGTTTTTAAAAACTGATATA
>JAOXYB010062657.1:0-10535 GCA_028565635.1 Phoronis ovalis
ACTGTACTTCTAAAACATATATGCTAATTCATATTCATAATATGCAATTCCTTTCACCCAAATAGTCAATTTAAGCAACATGATAGGAAGATTCTCAAAATGTCCTGGCTCTTGTTTGATACTGGGTAATGATTTTGCTACAGAGTAAAGAATTTGATACTGTATTTTACCCAGGCAGGTAGGACTGAATAAGTTTTACAGACAAAAGTTACAGTTTTACCCAAAAGAGACTAAGATCAGTGTAGGCAAGCAGGTAAATGAATTGTATTATTTTCTGCTACTAGGTCAGGAATCAGGTGGTATATTTTCTTGATTATACAATTATTGTTTTATAATAAATGTTGCTTTATCGCATTTCTAGGGTTCAGAAACTGCAAGAGTTCACTACTGTTTAAAATGGATACATAGCCACACTACTCTCCATCAAAACACATTCAGTAGACTGAAAAAAGTGTTCGAATTAGAAGGATTGTTTTTAGACTTGTGTGCTTATGGTGAGAAGCCAATATCTCTAGGATCAGGAATAGATCAACTTACGTCTCATGCCTATGATTATGAGTCAAACACTAGGTAAGGTGGATCAAAGAATCAAGTTAGAACAATATATTTAGTGCTGCGTCTAGCCAGAAAAGTGTTTCTAGTGGTGTTGATTACAAGTACACATGAGGTGTGGTTATAATAAATGGGAGCTATAAATCTAGTCTGTTTACTATAGAAGTTGACTAGTCAACTACAGGCACACAGCCAACCATTTGCTGACTCAATAAATAAAGCAACTAACTGTTATAATATGCCATTAAAATAATCGACTCTCACTGCTTAAAGTACAAGTTGATACCATGATTATTAGTCCGGGGTGTCCAGAATATCATCAAGCTTCTATAAATTTTCATAACGGCATGTTATTTCTAAAGGTAAATGGTTTATGAATTAGTGTATGACTGCTCTATGCATTAATACTCAACAAAAAGATATTTACAATCTTTATAATGTTTGGAATTTCTTTCTAGATGTAATTTTCATGAAGAAGCAGAGAGCAACTATTGTGCTTTAGCTGATTGTAAGAAAAGAGCGTAAGTAAAATATATTCTAGTTACGAAGAAATTTATTGCCACTAATGCACCACAGACATGGTGATCATGTACAACACAAAACAAACTACTTAAAACAAACAATAACACTAGTAACAGTTAGAGTATATTAAAAACAAAAAACCTACTACAGTAACTAACACTTGCTACTTTATAACTTACATGTGTTATGTCACTTGTTAAAATGTTAATTTTGTACTACTGCGTATTCCAATCCCTGTAAAATTCTCAAACCAAGTTTTGTTTTTGTTTCACCGATTTGTTTCAGCTTAAATTGTGGCTTGTATATTGTTTGTTTGCTAAAGTTCGGTTCAAATTGAATGTTTAATAGACAGGTATGTAATGTTAAGATGTTTCTATACAGTATACAAAAAAGTCAAATATTTTTTTGAGTGACAAAATATATTCTGAGTGAAGCGTTTTCATAACTTAGGAATTTCAATATTAATGTACTTTGTGAAGTACCTAATTCAAAAGTTAAGTGTTTTCTCCATTTGCAGTTCTGATACTAGGTTAAAAATAGTTAAGTTTTATCAAAATCCTAGCTAAGTTAATTTGCATTTGAAATATTTTTGTAGATATTCCATGTCAGAAACATTAGCCGGCATTTTTGATTTCCAACTTACTGTAAATCATCTGCCACAGCATGACGATACCACCACTTTTACTGTTATTAAGCCGGGCAATGCTCCACAACATATTAAAACAAAAGCCACCAATGCCCTATCTAGTGGTGGAAAAAATGCATATGGTGCTATGTCTAATCAAAAAGGCAGTTTTGGAGGTGTGGACTACAGATACACACCAGAGGTATTGGTTTTGATGGCTCTGAATTGTTCACCATTTGTTGTTTTGTATAATTTCATTGACAAAACAATATAAAATACATGTCAGTAGTTTTCAAATGCAAAAAATAATCAAGATATTCAATTTGTGAAATGGTTGATAAAAAAAATAATTGAAGAAAACCTGTACTTTCATATTCCATGACTTTGTTTATACAAAACTTTTTATATGGGCATTATTTGAATGCATTTTTCTCTCTTTGCTTTGTATTAGGAGGAAGAGGAAGAAGATGATTTTGAACCAGTTTCTAAACCACCTATGAGAAGACCAAATGCTCCAGGTATGGCTTGTAACTATATTATATTACTCAGCATACCCGATATCTTGATATTAAAACTTGAACAGGCTGTTATCAAATGCATGTCAGTTGCATGATTTCTAAAATTCTGTAAATTATCAATTTTTACCACAAAGTATAAGTTAGTCCTTATAAAGCTTAAGGCGAGAAAACAGTGGGCAACCAAAAATAATTTGGTTGACAATGTGTAACACATAGCTGGCAATGGAAACTTGTTTGAAATTGTGTACCATTTATGAAAAAAGATTATGTGCAATTGATTTTGGTTTTAGGCATGAATCAGGCTGTTACCACAGGCTATGCCCCTGCAACTTTCTCGTGGGCAGCTGCCACCCAACAGGCACCTAGACAGTCAGCACCCCTTGCTCAGCCTGCTTTTCACTCTTCCACTTCTCGGCCATCTTCATGGGTAACTACCACAATGAATAATAGTTCACAAATTGTGCCCTCAATGAACCAGACCGATTTCCCAATGCTTGGTAAGATACAGTAAAAAGTGCAGTTAATATTCTTAACAGTTTCAATCAGTAGTCAGAAATGTCGCAATGTCTTTTTTATGTAGCTGTGCATTGAATACTTACCATCTCAACCTCCTGCAAACATATATCTCCTAATGATTCGGTAGCAAGCACTCAAATTATTGCAATATAGACTTGGATAGTTCCATTTTAAAATATACGATGCTGCATATACAAATTACATGCAAAACATTTGTCTAAAGCTTACTACAATGTACAACTCAGGTAGAATGGGATTTATTGATGCACAGAATGAGTCTCACCAAAATTACAGCACAGTATTGTGCTTTCATAATCAGTGGGTTGTCAATTTTAATTAATATAAAACTATTTTGTCTCGGGTAAAATAATTGGGAAAGGAATCCATCCACAAAATTTATGTATATGCTGTTTATAAATAATAATACTTTTTGTAATTTCAGGTGGCATAGGAAGAGGCATTCCGCAGCAACAACCAGCAGGTTTCCAGGGAGCACCACCCCCTTCTCATGCTCCTCAACCCCCATCTGCTTGGCAGAATACCAATCAGCTAGGTATTATTGAGTTAATTAATTTACTATACACACTGTGCTTATGCTGTTTTATTATTAGCAGTAACATTTATAATGTTTTCACTTTAAGTTTTATTAAAAAACATGATTTTCTAATTTGATTTTATTTATAAAAGTAGGCAATTTCAAGTGAGTACCAATTGGTACGTTTTTATATTGGCAATATTTTCTCAATAATAATCACCGTAACGTTTCTTCTATAATACCCCATTGATAACTCTTTTTTGTGCACTATATCATAATATTATTTTTCTGTATTGATTGCAATAGTATCTATCTAGATTTTGATTCATTTTTCACAGTCCAAGGCTCGGCTCAGTACAGTTCAGCGAATCAAACTCAGGCAGCACCGCGCCCTGCATGGAATCCTCCTGCTCCTCCCGCTCAGTCTTCTAATATGGTGGAACAAGTTCGTCCTGCTATGAATCTATTTAGTCAACAACAAGGTGCTCCAATGCAGCCCCAGTCAGGTAAGAGTCTTGGTCTTGTGTGCTCCAAAGTACTATGTACATATGCTTCATTTTAAATTGCTATAGTAGACATATTATAACATGTTTTCAGAGAATATTGTGAACATCTTTTAGGAAATTAAAAAAAAAACGATTAACCAAAATTCTTGTTTCCAGCTTCAAACCAATCTCAGATACCTGTAAGAACGCCATGGGGTGCACCTTCACAGCCTCAGGTTGGCATGAGACCAGCATGCATCCCAACCCATCCAGCTCCATGGAGTTGCTCAGCTCCACAGCCAAGAATGCCAAATATGGTATGTGTGCACATATACAATTAATCAAAAACTGAACAAGAAATCTTGAGTCTTCTGTGTTAAGGTTTTCATTAGTCTTCATGCTATAAGTAAGATGGAGTTTTTGACTAATTTTGTATTACAAATACTTGATCAGTAAGACATGAAATAAACTTTCATGCTGATATGGTATGTGCTGATATGGTAGATTGTGAAATTTAGAATATCAAATTTGACTGTCAAAGAGATAGCCCACAATAATTGGATTGTTTCTGATATTTATAATCTAGTTTTAAGATTTTGCAGAAAGGTAAATCGACCTGAAGTGAATTTTCAGTGTTACAGTATTGTACACAAATACTAACTGACTATGACTATAGCTTGTAGGTATAAACTAAATTAGAAAAACAAACAATTTTTTGCATTTTTGAAGTTTGATAAGTATCTGTTAAAACTGTTCATGTAATGCTTGATCAGAATGATTGTGTTTGTTTAGGTGCCACAACCACCTCAGTCTAGCAGTTGGTCTCAGCCATCTCAGGGTCAGTATGCAGCAGCAGGTATGTGCTAATTTGAAAATTAAAATATGTCTAATTGCAGATAAAAGCTGGCATTTTGTTCAAAATGAATGTAGATAGTTTTTGAATGACTGTTTTGTTTTTGTAGCTGTATGTTCAGATATCCTAGGATTGATTATAAAGTTTTAAATACCTCAGATAAGATTTTCTAGGTCTACATATTAAGAAGATTATAATTTCAAAGTTGCAAAGTTCTTAAACAGTTTTTGAAAAAATTCAAATGTGCCATAAAACAGCCAATAATAAACAAACTTTTACCACATTTCAAACAAGAATATATGTACTCTTCATTTCTGAGATTTCCACAAATATGTTAGATTTAAGAGACATTAAGGTTTATATTGATATCAAATGTAGTTTAGAAATTGTTCTACTTGTTAACAGCTATCTTTAAATAAGAATGCATAACAGGTTAACTATATCAACAGAACTGTTTATGATGGTAGTAGATCTTTATTAAAGTATTTAGCTAGATGTGGCCATGGTCTGAACTGAGGACATCTTCCAGGTGGGTCCCACCACTGGTCAATTCTATCATAGACTTTCACCGGCTCTGACGTATTATGTAATTTCTTGCACAGATTACAAAAAGTAGTCCTTGCTGTACCTGGAGTACTTTCATTTGTGTAATGCCACCCCATTACCCTGTAGTCCAATTTCCATCTAAAGTATTCATTATACAAGGCATCAGTTTTATCTAGTAGTTTAAGATAATCAGAAAGATCCTTTGGAGACTTGAAATCGCCTATGTCTATATAGCTGTGATGTGGTAGTACTTTCTTGTATTGTCCACCCCCATATACAATAGGCACACGGTCATTTTTGTAAGCATTTGTGTACAATTTCTCTGTTATGTAATCAATACAACCCATATTTTCAAAGGCAAGATAGAATTTACAATTGTGTGTACAGTTACTGCATGTTGGTTTCCCACATTTTCCATATATGGAGACATTAACATGCTGTTGCAGGTGCTGGACATACCACTCTCGCTTGCTTCCAGTTGTGCAATGGCTAACAAACCAGCATACCAGTTCAGTTTTATTTTCTGCATAATTCCGTTTAGATAGTTCTTGTTTTTCTTCAGTTGATTTATTTACAGGCTCTATCCATCCATATGGATGAAATATGTCAGAATTCTGCCTATATGTCATTGTCCAGTTAAAAAATCCATTGAAAGGTTCCAGATTGCGATAAAATTTTGTCCTTGCTGCCATTTCCATAATGAAGAAGATATATCTTTGGTAGGGCTTTCTAAATTCTGTGAACGTTACTGGATCCCATTTTCCATCCATCATGTGGAGAATTACAGCATTACTTGTATTTATTTCTTTCCTATCATTTGTCAGACGACATTTTACTGGACAGTTCTTGAATGGGTCACCTTTTGTAGCTGCTATTCCATAGTCCCAGCCTCCATAAAATGGACTCCATGTTAAAATCGTTTTGATTGGTGATTGATCGTTCACTAGATTATGTGCCACACTATTTCTGATATATTCTGCTGTTGTACTAGATTTATTACTGAAGTGTTGTAAAAAGCTTTTCCTCTTAGAGTTTGAAATATTTCTCACCCAAGTCTGTGTAACAGCGAGAAACTGTAAGACTAGAATGAAAAAATAAATTACAATAAGTAAACTTGTTGTGCTCTGTTTGGTAATTTAAAGGAAATGGTCCCACATTTCTTTGTCTCTTCTGCGAGCTCTAAATTATGTCAGCAACTATCAGGAATTGAGCGATAATTAATGAAAATTAGAATGGCACTCTGTATATAAAATGACAACCTCCACTTCCGTGGATATTTCGATGATCCAGAACCGGATCTTCACTAAAATCTGTTCAATTTGTCCTTGAGACTCACCTGACCCATAACTAATTTAGTTTAAATTAGTTGATAAAGAAATATACAGACAGACTGGTGGATACATAACCTCTGTAGTGAAACATAGATTGCTAATTATAGTGATTTGTAACTGTTTACAGTGACTCGTAAATGTTTTACAGGCTATGTTTGTGACACTTATGTTTGTGACACTTCAATAATATAAAAAAATATATTATTGATACTAACATTACTTTAATTATAACATTATAGTCAAAAATAAATAACCTAAATGGTCCAAGTTCTTACATGTGTAATCTTCGTGTAATAAATTAAAGATCATAAATAAATTGTTTAAAAATATTGTGCTTAAAGTCTGTAGAGAACAAAACTTGTGGAATGGGCAGTTTCCAGTAAGGACATCCCTTAGTGCATGGAGTATGATTGCATTTAGTTATTCACACACTAACAATGATTAGTTCTTTCTGTAACATTGATCTTTACATTTCTTCCCTTTTCAAAACTTCTGCTTCATAAAACATTTTTTCAAAGCATTTCCGAAAATGGCACTCATATGTTATGTCTCTACTATAAATTATATGTTATAAAAATCATGTTCATGGCAACATTTTTATAGGACTCAATAATGATACAAGCACATATAATTTAAACAGAACAGAAATTAACATACCTGTTAATATTATTATAAAACCTAAAGTTACTTTAATCAGAAATTTGCTCCATGATGTTGGCATCTTGCTACGTAACTCGTAATAAATGTGAAGATGGATCTGCTTGCATAAATCTGTCCCTTCATGTCATGCTGTAATCCTCTAAATCCCCAGTCACTTTAGCTCCTTTTACCTTAGCAGTACTTTGTCGTGGGATATTACTAAATAAACCCTCTTTCTGTTTTTAGATTCAAGTGTCCAAATATATAGATTGGCTAACTTTTAATTACACCCATAAGAGCTGGATAAATCAAAATATTGTAAATAAAATAGTCAGGGTGTTGTTCCGTAATTCATTCATGCCAAATGTACATAAAGTAATATAATGTGCAGTCATGCATCTGCAGGAGAAGCTATACATAATAATTTAAGAAAATAAACTTATTATTTTATACTATATAAAAAGTCCTACCTAAATTTCTCATTGTGTGTACTATTTACAATAGGTATAAACCAAACCAAACAATTTCGATTATGGCCTGAAAGAATGCTTTGTGGAATTCTCTTGTTTTTCATAACTAGGGTGTTTTATACATATTTAAAACTATTTTGTTTCTTGGTTTAAGGTGAGACAGCAAAATATAAATATCCCAAACACTCAAGGTCTCCTGATACATTTTAACCCATGTTTTTGCAAAAAGACGTATGTTTTTTTTAAACTTAAGATAATAGTCTAAACTTAGTGACACAATGGTATGGTTTGAGCACCATATTTGATGCGAAATCCATTTTGGGGAACAAAATATGCTTTAATTCTCAAAAAAATAATAGTAAAAAACCTCCATGTCAAGAAATTTTGAACCTGTACTCTTTCAAAATATAGATAGTACTTTTATTGATATTTTCATTTAACTGCCCAAAATTAAGTCAAGGTATGGAGTGTTCATACATGTAGGTTATGCTGAGCAACTATAATCTCCACTTTAAAGGTACACAATGTATGTGTCTATCAGCATTCTTTGCTTATTCAAGAATATGTGTCTGTTAGTTGTAAATGTATAATGTTGTGTTTTTTATAAAGTCAGCTCTTAAACTTTGTAAACAATAGACTATTTGCATGCACTTGAGGGTGTGCAGTCAGACCTTTCAATACCTGCATCCTTTCATTACACACAAAACTTGTTTTGTAAATCTGACTTTATAAAAGCTTTAACTGGTGAAAATTTAACAAAATAAAAAAATATTAATAACTAGATCTAGTTGTTTAATTATTGATATGCTCACAAAAATGAGATCAAAGAATATCATATTTTTTTGGTTTTGATCGGCATGCAAAGGAATTGCGTGAACGTTCACCGAACTACATCATTGTTCATTAACAAAATGATACATGCTGGGAACGTTTGGGTCTGAAACTGGTGGCTCCACCAAGCACATGCAAATAGTTTATTGCGATTGTTTGCTCCCAACCTGTTTAAAAATGTGCATAAAATCATTGTTAACTTATGGGATGAATTCTTTAGATCATGAAATTGGATTGTATTGCACACTCAATCGGGCAATTCTAACTGTAAACATTTTTCTAGAAACCTTGTTATAAATAAATATAAAACAGTAATACGTGAAAAGATTAGTTGACCAAAAACATGTTATTTACCAGCCACAAAATCTTTTACCAGACTGAAACTTTTATGACTGCATATTATAAAAATACAGAAAGTTCCTTTATTTTTAGCTCCTGTGCAACCTGGGGCTACATGGGGCCAGGGACCGCCACAGATGGGTGGTGTTCAGCAGCCAGCCAGTGGTATGTTTGCAGGTAAGTGGCCAAGCACTGAATCATGTCCTGCACAATAAATATAGAGCGCTATAATATGTTTACATGCTTAACTGGATAGGTATTTCGGCCTTTGGAGCTTATAGCAGGGCATGATTTTAACTTGTTGCTGTTTACGATGGGTTGGTGAAAATAAAATCTGCTTAATATGGGGTACAACCTGAAACATTTTTACATTGGGTATTTTCTTAACCATCGGATACTTACCAAGAGGTATATGTTAGTCCATTGCTGCTTACCAAGAGATTTATTTTAGATATAATTGAATACCACTATAACTTTGCTCACACCCCTTCCAAATTTTGGCCAAATACCTCTCCGGGATTTTAAGGGTTGAAAATGTTGGAAGACCCAAGGATAGGCTAAAATTGTATAAAAGTACTAGATTAAAATTCTTTGCATGCATACTTGCGACTATGTATCAATAATTTGCATAATTATATAAAAACAGATTAACTAGGAGATATGGTCACTTATAGGTATCATTATATAAGAACTATAATACACTTAATTATGAAAGAGGTATCTTCTCAATGAATTATGCTAGAATGCTAGTTTAATACTTCTTTCTGTTGCAGGTGCTGGGCGAGGCCGTGGTCGTGGAATGGGACGTGGTCGAGGTGTATTCAATCCTTCTGCAACAAATCCAGCTCAGATGCAAGGTATTTGTTTAGTAGACAACTCTTGGCATTGTATGCTTATAAGTAAAAATCCTGTTTTTGTTTTTTAAGTGTCTTGCCTCGTAGTAACCAATGAACTCCTTGCCATGCAGAAATTTAGGAAACTAGGGTATTGTCCTCATATGGATTGCAGGAGGCCAGATGTGCATGCACATCACAATAGTATCAAGGTCAAATGTTAGAATTGGAATTACTGTCGGGGATAAATGCTAGGAACCACCACTGAGAAGGGGTTTAACCGACAAATACGCAGTATTTCTATCTGTGTCACAACATAAGCAATCTACCGGTCACGGTTATACCTCGATAGAGGTGCGTGCCTAGACAGAGTAGTGGCGGGAAAATTCCACTCCAGTCTTATAGTAGTATAGATATTTAGCCAAAGTGCACTATAATAATTACCTGTTAATTTGTTTTTCAGATGTCAGCTATCAGATGCAGAGTTTACAAATAAATAAACAGTGAGGAAACCAAACATTTATGACTGCAAAATATATCTTGAATGTCATGATTTTTCTAAAGTATTATCGTTTTAGTGTCATTATCTTAAAATGAGACTTGTCTTGTTACTATCCTTAAAATGACATCTTTTTTACTTATTTGTATATGTAAAGGCTATTTCTGATAATATTTTTGTGCCCACTATGTAATAGTGAAAGGGCATATAGCCGTATCCCTATGCGGCGTTGCCCTTTACATTTGCTTTTTATGCCCATCACTATGTACAAGTGAATGGGCATATAGCTAAAGCCTATGCGGCGTCGTTGTCGTCGTATGTAACCTTTTCTTTGTGTTGCTATAACGGCTTCAGCTTTTGTCACATCATCTTCGTATTTGGTACAGGGTAAGTACAGGTCAAAGCGCAGGTCTGATATAATTTTGACCTCGATTACTTCCA